>MU224084.1:383304-400517 GCA_018584345.1 Thuja plicata
TATCTGTGTGTGTGTGTGTGTGTGTGTGTGTGTGTGTGTGTGTGTGTGTGTGTGTGTGTGTGTGTGTGTGTGTGTGTGTGTGTGTGTGTGTGTGTGTGTGTGTGTGTGTGTGTGTGTGTCTATGGATGAGTGTTATTAAGCTGACTGATGCAGAAAACCCTGCATAGATTACATAGTTACTGAACTGCGAATGGAAGGAAATCACTGGGTAACTGGGAAAATAGAGGTAGGACAAAGCTCTTCTCGATTGTGGAAAAAGGCTAAACTTTCTATTGGGTTATATAGGGGGTACTACAATGGTTACCATTAAACATATTATGTCTCATAAAAATTTAATATACCCCATTAAATTCCTAAAAGACATACCATTAAAGCTGAAGAAAACATTCAGTACTATTGGCACTCCAATGTCAATGTTCCTGAGCAAAGATCTTCAATCCCTTAAATTAGTACAATCAGAGAAAAACCAGTAACTGGTGATTTAGAAGTAAGATTTACATTTTCTTACCCATCTTTTATTCTTCATTCATAGAGAGAGTCAATTTCTACATTAAAATGTCTCCTCGGATATGGTATATCTATATCGGTGCTAAGTTCAGAATCATATTCACATACTCCTACTTGGTCTTCCAAAATGAAAGAATCAATCTAGTCCACTCCATCTGGAAGTTTAACATGAAAGAAACAAAAAAGGAAGTTTAGATTTCTTCTCATGGTGGGAGCCCAAGCAACAAGGAGCTCTAGGTCATCTACTAGAAAAACTGGGAAGGCCGGGACTGGTCTACCTCCTACCAAAGATAGATCATAAAAACAGAGTTTGGGTATTGTGAGATCCTCCCTAATATTGGCCAGAACTTTATCCAGGTCACCCAAGTAAGTATTTTTGAATAGTCTTCTGCATAGAATCCCCAGAGGTAGTTTGTTTGTCCCTTCTTGGAGGGCCGAGGCAATGAATAAAGCAGGAATATCCGAGTTGACTCTGTGCCTATCCAAATTGTCGATACACTCCCTGCCCAAGACTCTAAGAACTCCCTGACGACTAAATGATGAGAAGAGAGTAAAACACTTTTTATCCTCGACCCATATATAGGTGTGTCGAAAGAAATTTGGATTCGAGGACCCCTAAGCTTGATGGGCGTGGTCATATTTTCTAAGATAGAGGAGACCACTTGCCTAAGTTATGTCCCTTAAGGGCTGAAATCTAGGGAGAGTAGCTCGAGAGGTATGTGACCATGTGGAGAGGAAGCAACATCAGTTCAACTTCTACATGTTGGCAGATATAACAGTAAGAGGATATACTGGGATAAATTAAACATATATGTCTCTGCAAGAATATTTACATTAAATAATTTTTTATTTGTTCATAGAAAAATAAAATAAATTTATAAACATCAAATGTATATAACACTATTAATGTATTTAACCTTATATATTTTTCCAATCAATATACACACACACACACACATATATATAACTGTTTATGTATACAAAATAAAGATCAAAGGATTGTTAAAATATACCCTCAGAAAGTTATATTATGACTTCTGCATTAATTATTTTAAAAATATATATTTTTTAACAATATTTTAAGAGACTGGCCACTTTCCTACTATACAAAAGAGAACTAAATACTTGCAGGCACCATCCTTCTCTAATTTTACTCTGTTATACCATTATCTTTCTATCTTTTTGGTTATCTACTAGCTGTATATCAATATCATCATAGATATTAACTCTAAGAGATGCTAATTATGGGAACTGATTATACATTAGGAGCCTTCATTTAAGTTCCATATCCTAGAGGTGTCTTACCCTTGCCTCAATTTCTTGGCAAATTTCATATTACCCATAATTCATAAGAATAACTTCTGAATGTCCATTTTACACAGTTATAGTGTCATTAAGAAAACTAACTTCTACTTATTAATCTATAATTTCTATTTTAAGCATTTATCTTTTAAGAATTTATCTATAATAAAAAAGATATATCGTCCTTGTCTATATCCGTAACATTTTTACATACAGTGTATATATGTCAAAAAATATTTACTTCTTTACAGAATACTTTATTGGTTGTTCCACAGTACTTAACCATTATCTTCTAAAAATTCTTACTTATACTAATACTATACTTTATCTCTTGCCCTATCCTCTGTCTATAATATAAACAAAAAACTTATATCGTTTATTACTAATATTTGCTGAAAACCCTTATGGCTTACCACAAATTATATTTAATCCTTGTGGAGCAAGTCACAGCTCCAATCACCTTCACATTTTTTTATTAATATAATGGCCACTTCTTCTTCTTCCAAGTCCTTCAACATTTTAGATCATTTCTTCACTAATGAAGCCACAATACGAAAGTTCTCCATTTCTGTGTTTTCCAAAACTTTTGGGATATCAAAACGCTCGTCGCGCCAGTACTTGAGGAACTAGTCTTTGTCCATTTATTTTTTCAGTAGTTGTTTAAACAGGTTATCCACATTTCTTTGCATTTCAAGCCAATGAGTGTCAAAAGCCTTCTCAATTTTGAAAACAAGCATCAGAACCCGTTGACTATTTGGGATGTCTTTTAACTTTTCTTTTACCATTTGCATCATTGTTTCCGGAAATGACACGGTCAGTTGGTTACTGATGCAATATACCATATTCTCCAAACCACCTAGAATATCATCTACAAAAATTAACTGTTTGACCTCCATGATTTTACCCTTCTTAAAGTCTGCAAAGGTAGCCAAGCTATAAAACGACCCACTATGTTTCCATTAGTCCAGAATGTGAAGGAATTATCAAAATGGTCATCCCCCATACCCTTTTCCAAAGCTCTTCTAGCATCTTTTGGGATAGGCTTCAGAATCATGTTCCATCTTTCAGGTTTAATGGCACCACAAAATTCCATAGCCTGATTATCACTTAGCGGATACGTAATAAGCCTTGATTCCATCCTTACTGAGAATTGGTCTTCAATACTAGAAAATCCTTATGAATACTTGAAAATTCTAACTAAGCCTGCTCTTTTCTTTAATATAGGACTCCAATTTCTTAACCCTAAATTAGCCTTGTCATTCGCAAGCCCCTAGGCAATAATTATTGCCTTACTTAATTAAGTCCTTTACTACGGAAATACAGACAAGTGGGTTTTAAATCAGTGTAACTTGCTCCTTCCTTAATTGCATGAGTTGAAAAACTCATGCTTGACTCATTAATCAAAATCATTAGGTGAGGTGGAGCCATGAAATTCTAGGACGCTAATATTTAATATTGATTGTAATGAAATCATAATAACTAAGGATGAAAGGACATATCTCAGGTATATATATATATATGACAAATAAAATATATTTATATATGTGTATATATATCTGTGAATATATGTATAGGTGTGAATATATGTGTATACCATTTTCCAAATAGATGGATAATCATATATGTCTATATATAATTGTATATATTTGTATATAAATGTATATGAATATTAGTAGATAGAAGATATGAAATTATGTGAATGAGCGACATATGTTAATATGGGATTGAATCAAGATGTAAATGAAAGTACCGGTGTATGCGGGAGAAAAAAGGGGGTTGTTTGCATATGTATAAAGATATGTACATGCATACATACCTACATACATTCGTACCTACATACATATGTACACACTTTCATATGTACAGACCTACATACATACATACATACATAAATATCAATGTACATACGTACATACATACCTGCATATTTTTATACATGCATTAGTGTGACCAATCTATAAGATCAGGCGCAATGTTGTGTTAGAGGGATGGTTAAAATGACCTAGGACAATACACAAGGGGTTTTTTTCAAGATAGGGTGAAGCTATCTATTCCTAAGTTTTCCAATTGATCTACTCTTCCATTTCCTTCTCGATAGATATGATTTATGGTTATCTATTTGAATGATTGACATAAAGTTAGAGCCTTTGAGAGGAGGGAATTCATTTTCCAGTTTGGTGTATTTCCTTTCCTTAAGGCATTGATAATAATTGCAGAGTCCCCCTCAATTTCTAAATTTTTGATCCCTAATTTTTTGCATAATTGGAGACCTCAAACTAGAGTCGTCATTTCAGCCCGATTGTTAGGCTCAGATCCAATATGGGCAGCCAGAGTAGCCACTTCTGAGCCCAAGCTATCATGAATAGTACATCCAATTCTTGCCTCACCGGGGTTTCCCCGAGATGCACCATCAAAGTTAAGTTTAAACCAGCCTTCTAATGGTAAGGACCATTTACATTCTTTGCATTTTAGTTCCTTCTCAGGATTGCCTACACCGAGAGAGGGTGGTAGAGCAAGACCAATCCAGTTTCTGCGCATCTTTTCATCCCAGTGACTCATAAAGAGATCTGTCTTTTGTAATTTGGTTATTTTAGAGTTGATAGTTTCTATGATGGCAGCTTCTATTTTATTAATAATTTGTTTATGATCCAATTTCTCTTCCTTAAAGATTCTCATGTTTCTCTATTTCCAGATTTCCCAAATGAGAATTGAGGGGGCCACAACCCATAAATTTGCATAAATACTACCTTTTTTAATAGCAGGTCATCCTTGAAGCATAGCCAAGAGGGAATTTGGGAAGCCAGACAACCAGCCTAAATTTTTTGAGAGTCATTTCCAACAATTGTTAGTGAAGGGGAAGTTAAGGAATAAGTGGTATGTGTCTTCTTCCTATTTTTCACAAAGAGAACATCTACTAGGTCCAGAGAACCCCATTTTTTTTATTCTATCTGCAGTAAGGAGGCTATAGCTGAGGGCAAGCCAAGAGCAAAAGTCAGCTTTAGGGAGACATTTCTTGTTCCAACAAAGGTTTATAGGGATGATAGTTTTAGGTCTATTATATTATTTGTTGATGAGGTTGTAACCCTCTTTTGTGTTGTATTCTCCATTTTTTGAGCCATCCCAAACCAGCCTGTCCTTATCATTATTGAGAATAAATTTCCTCTTTTTTAGAATATCTATACGTGACTTGTCCTCTTCAGATGAAATACTTGTCTCCTTAAATGGTTTCCATATCCATTCTTCCCCATTGAAGGAGATGTAGTTTATAAAGTGGGAACCAATCCTTGCTTCTAAGCATTTTTTAAGATCTGGATTGTCTAATTCTTTTTCTAGAATATCATATCCTTCCCAGGAGTCTGACCAAAAAAGGGCTTCATCGCCAGTACCAAGGTTCCAAACTAGCTTATTCATAATGATGTGTCGGCATTCTAGCATAAAGTTCCATATCCTAGAGCCCTGAGGGGGGTTACTTTCTCTAAAAATGTTAATGGGGGAGTTGTCACTTAAATATTTTGAGGTCAAAATCTTATCCCATTTAGAATCTGAGTTCCTATACATTCTCCAAATAAGCTTAGCACCAAAGGATTTCCCTTGGTCAACAATGTTTTTTAAGCCAGCACCACCCTCATCCTTAGGGGAACAAACTTTGTCCCAAGAGATCAAGGGGATTTTTTTCTTCTCCCTGCTACCTTGCCAGAAAAAGTTTCTTAGATGCTTGTTCAGCTCATTTCGTTTGTTTATGGGGAGATGAATGAAAGAGAGTTGGTAAGTTGGCATTGTTGCCAGCACGGATCAGACCATGGTAGCTCTCCCAACAGAGGAGAGCCATCTTCCTTTCCATGTTGGTATTATGTTCTTAATTTTATCTATTGTGGGGTTCCATAATTTTGTGGATCTATTGCCTTTCTCTAATGGGAGGCCCAAGTATTTACAGGGTAGCATGCCCTTTTTAAAATTGAGTATACGACATATGTCCTTTTCCATAGAGATTTATGTGTTAAAGAAGAAAACTTTTGATTTATTCTGGTTGATTTCCTGACTAGAGGCCAAGGAGTAAGTCTCTAACTTATTCTCACAAAGGATCTTGCTTCAGTTCTGGTGCTTTCACCATACAACATTGTATCATCTACAAATTGTTGGTGGGTAGTTGGTTCTAGGTCCTTTGTTATAGTTATACCTTTAAGAGAACCCAACTCTCTATACTTAGAAATGGTGCGTCCTAAGGCTTCAGCCATGATAATAAATAAAAAGGGGGAAATTGGGTCACCCTTCCTCAAACCTCTGGAAATGCTAAAAAAACCTTTTGGAGTCCCATTAATTAGGATCGAGATCATTGGTGTGGAGATGCATTCAAAGATTAAGTTGATCCATATCCTAGCGAACCCAAAAGCCTCTAGGCATTTACATAGAAACCTCTAGTCTACCTTATCATAAGCCTTTTGAATAGATATAGCTTAATAAGCATACTAGGATTTTTGCTCATTTGGACAGAATGAATGGATTCATTAGCAATGATAACTCCATCAAAGATGGATCACCAGGGATAAAGCGGGTCTATTCCTCAGTGATGATCAGAGGGAGGATTTTCTGGAGTCTTAGGGTAAGGGTCTTAGTAAGTAATTTGTATAACGTGTTGTAGAGAGCAATTGGTCTGAAGTCGCTAGGGCTCTCAGGTCTATCATTTTTGGGAATAAGAGCGATGAGGGTGTTATTGAATTCTCTCAGTATTTGGCCCAAGTTTCTAACCCCTTCTAGAGCCTCCATGATCTCTTTCCCAATGAAGTTCCATCATTTCTAAAATAAAATGGCTGAAAATCCATCAAGGCCAGGGGATTTATCTGGATTCATTTGCTTCAGTGCTACACTGACCTCCTCAAACGTAAATTTTTCAGTCAACATTTTATTGTGTTGTTTAGTTAAGACTCTAGGGATATTCTTCAATAATTTTGTTTGTCTATTCAGATTGGAACTCTCAAAGTTATTGAGGATATTGTTAAAGTATTGGACTGTTTCACATGCAATCAGTTTAGGATCAACGATCGACTCACCCAACGCATCATTTATACTAGATATTATGTTTATGCATCTTCTTTGTTGGGTGCTTTTGTGAAAAAAAATTGTGTTTCTATCACCAGCTGAAAGCCAAGATTCCCGTGATTTCTGTCTCCAGAAAATTTCTTTTTTGGCTAATATGTCCTCATAGTAAAAAAGGAGTGCTTTTTCTTTAAGGTAAAACTCATCATCCATACCTTTCTGAATAACCTGAGAGTTAATCTTCTTAATTTCTTCTTCAAGATGTAGTTTTGATTCAAAGATATTGCCAAATTTTTCAGAGTTCCAGTCAAGTAGTTTACGGTTAATGATTTTCAGTTTATTAACTACAATGTACAACTTCGAACCTTTCAGATTAGGTTCAGTCCACCATTGTTCTATCAATTTCATGATGTTAGGGTCTCGAAGCCATACTTGTTCAAATTTAAAGGGGCATTTCTTTGGTTTTGATTCCATGAGGATACTTAGCTGAACCGAAAAGTGGTCAGAGCCAGATATAGGAAGGATTTAACTGAAAAAGTATGATTGGAATTAGATAGGCTACCTTTAAGGAATAATCTTTCTAGTTTTTCCACAATAATGCAAAAACCTTGCCTCCTATTATTCCAGGTAAAGGGATTCTCCTTGGTGGGAATTTCAAGGAGAGATAATCTTTCTCTCCAGCTAATGAAGTTGTAGGTAGCCCTCGGAAGTATGCTATTACCACCTTTCTTATCACTGATTTTGGTGATTACATTGAAGTTTCCTCCAATGAGACATAATTCGTTCGGGAGAAGATAAAGGAAAGCCTCAATTTCATTCCAAACTATTAATTTATCTATATTCTGGGTAGGACCATATACATTTATAATGTTAAATGTTAGATTATTTCTAAAACTCTTAACTTTTGCACACATCCAATTATTTCTTCTCTCTAAAATCTTAATAGAGAGGCAGCGAGGATCCCAAATAATTGCTAAACCATCTGAGGCCCCACTAGCAGGGGCATCCTCCACATCTCTAAATCCTAACCTTTTTTTAAAATTCATCATATATGTTTTGTCCATTTTTGTTTCCTGAATTAAAATTATATCGGGTTGAGAGTTTTTAATGCAGCGAAGAATAATTTGCTACTTGTTAGGGGCATTCATGCCCCTAACATTCCAAGTAAGGATATTCGTGGCTATGTGGGAAGGCTCTTCCCCTTCCCTGCATCAATAATACAACCATGTTAGCATGTCGAGATGACTAAATTCAATTAATAAAAAATAAATTAATTAAAAATAAAAATAAAAAATTCAATTAATTAAATTTAGGTGTCTACAATAGGTTATGGGAACATGAGTGTTATGTAATAAATATTATAATTTTGAAGTGGGTTTGCAAAAGTGTTTGTGTGTGGGGGTTTATTTTGTACAAAAAAAAGAAACAAATTTGAAAGTTACATATTTGATCAAATCTTGAGATCGAGAGTGGTATACTTGTTTATCAATTAATTTTTAATTGAATAGATCAGATACCTTGGTCATCTACCACTGGAGATTGGAGGATATGAACCCCTAATTTCCATAGTTGGTCATTCGAAAACTATTAAAAAGCTCGCAAGCAATTCCACACATAGAATGTAATTGAGTCTTATGAAATTTATGTTCAAGTGACTCTTGCAATGCATGTTTGTCTAAGGTTTGGGCATCTCTCTTAGTTCCTCAAATTTTTAATTTTGAGGTGGCTCTTGTACCACCATTAACTATAGATTAGTCATATTTTTTTATATTAATGTTGATTTAATTATTCCCAACGTTTGGTGAACTTGAAATTTGAGTATAAGTTCAATTTTGTTATATAATAAGGGGATTAGTCATTTATTATAATTTTGTGTTGACTATTCATTTTGTAGGATTTTATTATTCATTTATGCATATTCTATTAAGATTCAATCATTGATGTTTTGTAGATTTAAATATATAGAAATATATTAATCCCTAATTGGGGACATTATATGTTGTTGCAAGGGAGACCGCCACAATTAGTCCCTTAATGCGATAAATAATTTCATGATCATCTTAGAAGTAGAAAAGGTGATTATGAGTAACACTCGTAACCAATACATCAAGTTATTGGTATTTTCACATAAATATCATTCTAATTGAAGATGGGAGAAATTGTATGGTTGTCAATAATTGAAAAGGGTCTTTACTAGATCTATCACTCATTTTAGTACATTGTGTGTAATGCAGGAGTTTTAAATTCCTTCTTGAAAAGAGGCAAGTACTTTCACATAATAGAGATCTACAATATAGCACTTTTCTACTTATAGATAATTTATCAAGTTTTAGGTCTCATGGTATGTTTGATATATCTATGAGAATTTTCTATGTGATTTGGATCTCAAAATTTAATGATGAGGGTAATTTTTTATGGGTTGGGCAGCATTATTGGTTTATAGAGTCAACTATCCATATTTATGTCAATGTTTTAAAATTATTATAATCTTGATTGATTCAAGTGCATTATCCATGATGCTTGATACCTTCGATCTTAGTTTGATTAAGGAGACATTCTAAATTTTAGCTTCAAAGAAAACATCTTGAAGTAGCAAATCAATTGTAGGTCAAAATAACATGAATAATAAATGACCTCTCATCAATTATTAGTAGTAAGGCTACAAGATTATGTTAGCCATCACCCTTATTATGAAGTTTCTTCTTATTCTGACAGACATTGAATATACCATCACCCTTCCCAATTTTGCTTAACCAATTAAACTACAACATTTTAATAACCTTTTAATAGAAATAAAAATGATTGATGAAAAACCATTTACATATCATGAATCTTAGTGAAAATATTTAACCAATAGAAACCGTGCCAACCAGACCCTCTTACATAAAAAAAATGATCCTCATGGGTATTGAATTAGTGCTATACAAGATAAATTTGTTTGAATTTGAAAATTGTGCAAGTGCCCCTATTTCAACACATGGATGAACTAGTTTTGGAAAATTCCTCCGATCGGATCAAATCGGTGCTCTTCGTGAAGGGCGAGATGGTACATTTAAATTTAAATAGACTTGATTGTATCCATTTCATTTGAATAATTTAAGTCACCTGGAAAGGGGCACAAATTTTATAATCCCATTGTGTTTGATATATCCCACAAAACCTAATATTCAAAGGATTTCTATTTGTATGTCGTTCTAAATATAAGGCAAGCACCTATATTAGAAATACAAACTAATTATTTAGATAGAGTTTTGTTGAAAAATGTGTAAAAATAATTTTTTTCTAAACAAGATGGTTGAAAATTTATATTTTTTGGTATTGTTTCTACGATTTGAAAAAAATTATGTAGAAATGAACCTCCTACTAACACAACAGTATTGAAATTACTTCTTCCACTAAAACAATGAAATAGAAAGGTCTGAACTTTGACTTGCAGATAGAAAGAGAAGGTGATCCAATGCAATGAATGTTTTTTATAATTCAAGGCCATGACTTCCGTAGCACAAACCAACTAACCAATGTTGTCACTAGCAATGTATTTGTATTATTTTCCTCTTTTGAAAGCATTGTATATGTATTATTTTCTATGACATCATGGGAATTTCATTTCTTCTCACCCTTATTTTGGAAATACATGACAATACTCAAAATCAGTACCTTCCTCATCTTAATAGTGTTGCTCACCGTCTTTCTTTACCATTGTATTGTTTACACCTCATTGTCCTTGTCATTGTAAATTATTCTCTTTTGCTACAAACAACTTCTTTTTAAACAAAAGACTAAAGTTCAAATATTTATAATTGTTTCTCAACCTTTTCCTCTCATACATTTGGCACTCAGGCCTCAAAAATACTACTTTTTGATGATGAATCCATTGTCATTTCTAGACTTGGTGTTCTTTATTCTATCTCCACAACTCACTATACTATCATAATAGCAGGATACCCTTGATAAAATGCAAATATTACTATCAAATAGTCCAAACTTATAGGTCATTTGGTTGCTTTTGTGTTACATTTACTTTTTAGTGTTTCTTTTGGTATGTTGATATCAACCATTAATCCACTTCCTATATATATCCTCGCCTGATTCATATCTGCATCACAATGATCATGATGATAACTTGTTGCAATGAATACATGAATATATGAATATATTCATTTCCCATTGATACACTCACCATCACCAATCTTCATGTACCGGGCGACCCAAGGTGGACTCCATCATTTGAATCTTCTTAACCTGGCTCTGATACCACGTGAAAGTAATTAAATTTATAGTAGACTTATGCAATAGTTGATAATTTTCTTCTTTCTTGATTGTAGGATAACTTCGGAATTTATTTTTAACAAATCTGAATATCAATAATGATATAGTATGATGTTGAATGCAGCCGCCAATGTTCATTGCTTGATACATGGAAAGAGAAGATGAAGAATTGATGGTGAGTGAAGAAGAATTGATTAGCCTTAAAGATACAGAATGTTCCAGCGATGAATAAGTACCTGGAACCTTCTGTATCTTTAAGGGAATCATTTCTTCGTCGATACCAAGCAAAAATGCAGGGCTCTGAGATCAATAGACAGGATTGGCTATAGAGCGATGGATGAATGGATACGAGAATTGAGTGCGCAAGGTTCTACTAATGGATCCATCGAGGAGATAATTAATATATTATTCTTCAAGTCATGTCAATTATTCTTCAAGTCATGTCAATGATTCTGTGCAAACGACGCCTCATTCCAGGTCAACCCCACCTGAATTGCCGACTGTAATGTTGAAAACACCTAGCATGCAGACATCCTCTATTGCACATCATATTGGTAGATCCATCTTTTTCTCTCTTTGTCATGTGTTTATCTCCCTTGAAGTGTTCTTTCTTGCAGGTGTTTCATAGTGTTATCATTTTCTGTAGTAAGAGATGCACATGAGGATGTGCCAGAGGGCAGCTACTAGTGATAACATACCATCATTTCATGGATCTTCCCCTATTGTTGGTACAGTAATGTTGCAGGCCAAATTGGTGGTGAGAGACGAAGAATTGATTCGCCTTAAAGATACAGAATGTTCTAGTGAAGCATAAGTACATGGAACCGTGTGTATCTTTAAGGGGATCATTTCTTCATCGCTCATCAGTAATGTGGTCTGCAACGTTACCGTACTAGAAATACGGGAAGATTTGGGAAATGATTGTATGTTATCACTAGTAGTTGCCTTTGCGCATCCTCATGTGCATCTCTTGCTACAAAAAATGATAACACTGTGAAATACCCGCAAGAAAGAATGACTTCAAGGGAGATAAACACATAACAAAAGAGAGCAAAAAAGTGATCTACCAATATGATGTGTGGTAGAGGATGTCTACATGCTAGGTGTTTTTGACATTGTAGTCGGAAATGCAAGTGGGGTTCATCTGGAATGAGGAATTGTTTGCATAGGATCATTGATATGACACTGGATACCTGTCAGAATTTTGACATTAATTGTGTAATTCTGATACCCATTTGCGACAAGGATGTTATACTATCGACATGATTACCGTCGCGAATGATATTAGATACCCATCAATATTGCAACATGCATGTTATAAGTTTGATGCTCATTTGCAATAGGGATGCTATAGTAATGATCAGATTTATGTTGGAAATGATACTGGATGACTGTCGGTATTGCGACATGCATGCTATAATTCTGACGCCCATTTTCGACGGGGATGCTATACTAACGATGGGATTTTCATCGGAAATCATAATGGATAACCATCAGTATGGCAACATGGATGCTATAATTCCGACACCCATTTGTGACAGAGATGCTAGACTTCCGACGGGGTAACCGTCTAAAATACGATAATACCATAATGTCTTTGTGTGGTTAATTCTGATGGTTTAGCCATCGAAATGGCGACGGTTACCATCTCCATTGCAATTTTTGACAAAATAACTCCAATGACATCTTGTGTCAAATATTCAATGTATAGATGTTGAATATCGGACAGATAGCCGTCAGAATGAGGCCTCAAATGTACTAGTATCAGGATGGACCCAGGCCCTAAATTTGGGCTCAATCTCCTAGGACAAGGCTGAGTTAGTTCAGCCTTGTCCTCATGTATTTTAGTTAATCCTAAGGACCAGGTCAACATGGATCTGACAATTAGAGTTAAAAACCTATGGTTGATTCCGACAATGAGGTTGAATTCCAAGGCTAAAAGGAGGTAAAATACGACCTAGGAGGTGAAGTAAATTTGTGGTTGAAGGAAAATAGAGGAGGCTGCATAGAGATTAGATACTACCTCAATTTTTCCAAAATTAAAAGAGGGAAGAGGACTCAAATTTGAATTAGGGATGCATTAAGTACAATTTGAGAGTCCTATAATGCAAATGTAAATGCAAATACACTAAGGTGAGTTCTAAATAATAATTAAATTATAGAGTAAATAAGTGCTTACAATTTAGGATGGTACAAGAATATATAAGGGATTTTATTTAGAAACGAAGACTTTGAACTCTTTGATTTTGTCCAGAAAAAGAAGTATAAATGTAAAACTTTGTGTTTATTTTCCTCTCTTTGTGGTTTTTATCTTTCTTATGTCAATTGCAATCTCTTCTTGGATGAATCTTTATGTTACATGGATTGTGGGTTTTCTTATTTCATAAACTTTGAGTTCTAAATACTCACAATATCTAGAGGAAAATTTTGTTATTTTTTTAGTTTTATCTGTTGTGAATACTTGGAAGGTGAACTTTGTGTCATTTATCCTCATATCCCTTTGTTTGTAAATATTTCATTCGCATCTCTATCATAGATATGTACAGATGTTATATTTCCTTTTTTGTTTTCGGGTCAAAAGCATACCCCATAAAATTGATTACATCATAAGAGGGAGTCATACCTCCAAAATTCAGAGGAAGATCATCCGTTCAATAAAGATCTGTCCAATTGTTGGTTCAGTTTTGTCTTTCAAATCTAGGAATTTGTGAGTCATTTAAAAAGCTATTTTAGAAATGCAAAAATTTGAAACAAAAACATGAACTAACAAACATGTGAAGCTTATATATAAGCATTATTTTATCACTGCTAATGTCTCTACAAAACTAAATGAGGAATCTTTAATCTAACAATTCTATTAACCTTACTAGTTTATATTTAATATATTAAGTATGTAATGATGTAAAAAGCTTAAATGTTGTCATTAATTGTCATCCTCGGATGAGACATGAAGAAGACAATCTAGTCATGGATTGTTTAAGATTATCCCCTTAGGAGGCCTGATAAGACCTACCAAAGACCCCTAAATTATCCATAGTTAAAACAGTAGTTAGTGGAGCTACTTTCATGGTAGGGGTGACCAATGCTTCTTGACTCAAGAAGTTAGGGGTCAGATCCATGTCAAATCTTGTGGAGGAATTGTAGAGTGAATTCTTATTTTAATGGCATTACTCATCCTCTCAAGACTTTAGATCCTCTTGCAATAATAGAAGAGGGAAAGGAAATATTTTTAGATGAGAATTAGAAAGAGAGCAATAAAGGTAGTTTTGTGTGGGATATCTTGGAACAACAAGAGAAACAAATTATATGCCTGAAAAATATCCAAAACAAAATTTTTACTTTTAGAGGATTGTCTCTCTCTATTAGAGTATAATTAAATAGACTTTTATGGGCAATATGGTGAGTATAAAACTTCATCATAAGAACTCTTACTACTCATCCATTCAAACCAAACCTAAGCTAATTGATTTAGTGTAAGCTACTTATTAGACAATAGACAATACTCACTAATAATTTAATATAAAGTAGGTAATGGTATCTTCATTAACACTTTGTTTTTTATGGGGTCTCGGTAATTTAATTTAAAGTAGGTGATACTATTTTTTTTCATCAACTTTACTTTTTATGGGGTTATGAATTACTCTCGCCCTCCATATGGCCTTTCAAAACATGCGGCCATTGCCAAAAGGATAGCGACATATATAAAGCGATCTCATTTCAATTAATTAAATCTCCAAAACAACACAATACTTAAAAATAATATATGTGTGTGGAGTCCCACACTTAAAAACAAACACACATCTATTTTTTGTAATAGATTTATTGTTAGCATTGAATTCAGAAGAGATGGTGATGCTTCTTGTCATGGGATTTATCTTCTTTCTTGTCTTCCTTCTTCTCATGGTGTTCATGGAATGCAAACCCACCACCACCCACAGCAGCAGCTACAGCAATCTCCTCCTCTATCTTGTGCCTACGAGCATGCTCTGGATCCTTCTTTGCTTGGTGCTTCTCATACTATCACATCACACAAGCAATATATAAATTCAATAAAGTGGACACACTTCAATTTTTAATTTCAAACCCTAAAAGTAATAGTTTTAGCGTGTATTTCTAAATAAAGTATACAACAACTCACGAAAGATATACAAATTCAGATAAATAGACAACCTTCAATTTTAATTTCAAGAAAGCTATACAAATTCAGTAAAATAGATGTTCAATTTTAATTTCAACGAGTTAAAAACAATAGTTTTAACATATATTTAGATATACAAATTTAATTTTAGTTGCAGGAAAAATAGAATAAAATAGATGTCCTTCAATTTTAATTTCAATCCTAAAACAGTAGTTTTTGCATATATATATATATAAGTCATGATATACAGATTCAGTACACTTCTACCTTAATTTCAAAGCCTAAGGCCCCATTTGTTTGCAGGAATTTGACAGGAATTGGGTGCGGGACTTCCATTTTTTCCCGAAATTCACCGTTTGGGACTCTATGTTGCAAACCCGGTTTAGCCTTCAAAACCCGGTTTAGGCCCTAAAATGGGCGGCACCATCTTCCGGGCAAAACGGTAGAATTCAAAATGAAATCCAGGTTTTAGAAAATTATGAACCGAGTTTAATTTCGCTGTTGGGTCCGTGATTTTCAAAACAGGAAGATGCAAAACCGGGATTTCAAAACCTGGTTTTGTGATAATAAGGTTTTGACTCAATTCCAATTCCGCGAAACAAACGGGGCCTAAAAGATCAAGATATACGATTCAGTATTCTTCAATCCTTAATTTCAAACGGTAAAATATACCGTGTAAATCAAAATAAATTATAAATTATATCATATGTTCGTCACGAAAGATATATAGATTCAGTAAAATGAACACGCTTCAATTTATAATTTCAAACCCTAGGCAACAGTTCAGTTTTAACAGTGTGTATATATCAAAATGAAGTATACTATATGTTAGCCAAAAGAAATATAAATAGATCTAGTAAAATTAGTACCTTTCAGTTTATAATTTCAAAACATAAAGAAGATAATTTTAACATATATTCATGAGTGTATACATATATAAATCAAAATAAAGTATACCGTATGTTAAAGTCACGAAAGATGTACTGATTCAGTAAAATAAACACCCTTCGATTTTCAATATAAACCCTCAGAACAACAATTTCAAACATATATTCAGTGTATATATATCAAACAAATTATACCAGTCCAAATCCTCCAGCAGCGGCGGTGCCAAGTTCACCATCATGTTCCAGATGCTTGTGGTTTTTCCCCTCCTTTTTGGCCTTCTCGTACTCCTTTTCGCCGCCATAAACAGCCGTCGTTTGCTCTGCATCGGCGCTCACATCTTCTTTCTTGTGGAAGCAGGTGATGCTGATGCTCCTCAGACATCCTGAAATGTAAACTATGGATATACACACAAAAACTGCAGCGCTTAGAACTGATGACACAAACTTCGTGAAATTGTTAGAAGCGAGTGATATAGAAATAAGGGAGATACACAATGTATATATAGCTTTGGGAGGGGGTAATGCAAGTAACCACGTTAGGAAAAAGATGTGCATTAATAATTTGTATGTATATTCACAATGTCATAGATACCTCTAATTACTGATACTAAAGGAACTCAAAAAATGAAAAACACGCATATCAATAGTTGATCACACATGTACTAATAGCCGATCATTTTTTACCTTTTTTTGGTTGGTAATTGGCCCATTTGTGCACAAAGTTAGCTTAAGTGGCTACTTTTCTCCTATTAGAATTCAATTGTGTTGTTTTCATTCAAAAACTAATAATATTACAATTTGACTTACTATAGAAAATATCTTCTATTTTTTATTATTATATATTTTCTTAATGCATTATTAATGACAATTTACTTTATAATAAATGGCATTATCTTGTAGCATTAAATGTCTTATTTTTTTAATTCTTGACACTATCTTTCATAGATTTTTTTTTTTTTGATGAATAGTCCCTTTCTATTAAAAAATAATAAAGTTACATATCCACAAAAAAGGGTCGGGGGATAAAGAATCACCCCGCAGAGTTCACACGGCTAAGCCGGATACATAAAACTATT
>MU224084.1:429378-439716 GCA_018584345.1 Thuja plicata
TCCTGCAAATCCAAACTTAAGTGTAGGGCTTGGAGTGGTTTGTGAAGAAGGTTCTTGTGGAACACAAGAATGGTGTTTTTTAACATGATAGTTAGTTTCCTTGGTTGAAGAGGAAGAACTGATTCTTGAAGGTGTTGGAGGGTGGATTGAGGAAGCCCTAGAGGTCCTAAGAGAGACCTATTAACAGTTTCAAGAAAACTCAGAAGGTTACCAAGGAGGCTCCCTATCATCGAGACTTACAGATCTAGCCGAGAGGCCTCCATAGAGAGAGATAGGAGACAGAGGCCGAGGAAAAGGATGAGGTCATGGTGGAGGCATAGGGGACGATGATGACGGAGGAGATGGTGGTGGTGATGCTCCATAGAGAGGGAGAGGTAGAGGAGGCCCACAAGGTATACATCCACAAGGTATGATGCCTCAACTTGATAGACAAAGTTAACCATGGCGTGCTGCACAGAGAGATCCTCTTATACAGGCTCAGGCACGCATACAGGAGGCAAAAAAAGCACCAGATCAGCCTATGCATGATGTGGGTGACGATGTACAAATGCTAGATGCACAGGATGTACAGGATGTTTAGGCACAGGTTGATGAGGTACAGGTACAGGATATTGGGGGTTATGATCCCTACTTGCAGAGAGTAGCAGCAGAGGAGGAGGATATTGATGTAGACGCAGTGCTAGCTAGACTAGCGATGCTATAGTTACAGGCTGACTATGTCCCCGGACTAGAGAGATGGGTTGAGATATTGGAGGGGGAGGTAGTAGAGGCTAGACAGAAGTGAGATACCACCGTAGAGAAGCTCAGGGAGGCAGAGACTCTTTTAGATGAGTTGGATTCCACAGGGACATTGGGACCACATGAAGACAGTTTATGACTCATGATGAGGGCTGGTAGAGAGATCACCTACTGGAGAGAGGCCTACAGACAGGTTTTCCCTAGGGATCAATGGATTGGTAGCTTCAGGGAGAGCTCATATGGGGTCAGGACAGTAGCTCCTCAGAGACAGGGGTCAATTAGTGCTGGCACTTCATCACGTCCACCCAGACCACCACCAGGTTTTAGAGATCCATGAAGATCAGGGTCATTCATTGCAGCATGTAGACAGCGACAGATAGAGTCTAGAGGTAGCGGGTCTTAGCTCTTTTGATATACACTATGTACTTTATGTTATGGCCCCATTGTATCATATTATTGTATCTTTATTGTAGACTTGATGGACACTTTTGGACACATGGTTATATTATGATATATCATTGGACATGTTGGATATATGATTTTTATGGACTCTTGATGATGGAATTTCTATATGTTATGATTCTATGATGCTTACTTTCTATGATGCATTACTGATGATGATTTATATATGTGGATACTGACATATGCAGGATATGATGAATGATTTTTGATTATGCATTGTACTATATGACTTATTAATGATCATGTCTTTATTTCTATGTGGATGCAAAATTATCATGATTATGTTTATAATGATTAATGTCAAATGGATGCATTGTTACTAAATAAATGGATAATGAATAATGATAATGAACTTAATTGAAGACAAACTGATAATAAATGGATAACCTAAATGTAATTAAAATGATAATAATAATGATGGTAATAGTGTAATGACCTAAATGTAGTGAAATGACATATATGATAAATGTAATGAATTATGACAAATGCTATTATGTTTTTGTTTATCCAAAATGTCCTCAATTTTAAATAACCATGCATCTTGACACAAGAAGAAAAGACAAAAGGGAACAAGGTGACCTAAACAAGATATCCTACAAAATCTTATAACATGAGCACTTCAATGATCTATTTTAAAATGCAATGCCAAATGATATGCAAAAAATGAGTATCTCCACAACTTCAGTAACCATCTTAAAACTTCATAAATTTTGGAGTTTGATTTTCATCATTGAGCTCGTTATGTTAAAAGAAAATACAAGCATCATGGTATAATTAAACCAGGATGACCTGAGCACTTCTTGCATGGAATTTAATATAGAAAACTTGACAAGCATCTAGGTATAATTGAACCAATATGACCTAAGTTTTGTTTGCATAACAGATAAGGAATATCCCCCTTCTTCATCGGGAAACAAATATTTGGAGTCGAGGTATGTGTGGCACATCATCATTAATAGAATTCATGTACCAACATAACTGATAATGTTGATCATGCTTTATGGAACAAATGAAGGCTCTTATGCATAGACACCCCAATTATTTATTCCTTTGACTTCGTTGTGAAATACCCCACAAACAACAATCAAAGAAAATATCATGTTCCATCACAGCTATCCTAATCAATGACATATTTAGAGTTGTTAAGCTCATGTCAAAGATATCCTAGAATAGCATAGGAAACATGATGACAAATGAAATTTTGATATGAATGCATAATCTTATAACAAATCATCCTAACATGCCTGTCATGAATATACATTTATTTGCCAAAAGATAGTGTTGAGTTTTGGTTGTTCAGTTTGGTGTATAATGATGTTGTTGCAAATGTATAGGTAAACAGTCATAGTTTGAAAGATGTGTCACAAGTTATGGATCATGATTAGAATAACATCGTATAAGAACCGTTGATTGTGTTTGCTTTCCTGATCAAAAATACTCTATTTTGTCCTCTTAGAGCCATGACTGTCGCGAATCCACTTCCCAAGAACTAGGTCGAGGACATGCCCCCAGCTAGGTGATGGACTGACTTATTATGGGTGAAGAAAGACACACTGGCCTAGGGTGAAGACCAAGACCGTAGACCAAGCTATGATAGGGTTTTATTGGGGATTTATACAAATGGGTAGGAATCATGGATTGGCCATTTTATTATGATATGTACAAGGCGAATAGTGACTATGAGAGCCACGTTATTATGGTTATATACAGATGGGACAAGATGCTAGAAGAATCATAATAGAAGGAGGAGCTAGCTTGTCACAAATGGCGCCTGTTTCCAGGTTTTCACCACATGCTTTTATTGCAATTTTCTCTTAATTTTTTTTTTCTCTTTTTCTTTTTCTTTTTTTTTTTTAATTTTTTTGATTTTTTTGATTTTTTTATTTTATCCCCTGCACTGGGATCTCATGCATAAAACTTCTTTAGGTGCATGCTGTTAAGAGGCTCATCCAAGGGATCACCCTCAAATTTTGACAATTGATAGGCTCCAGAACCATAGGCTATTGTAATCACAAAAGGACCCAACCAATTGGGCTCAAACTTGCCCTTCTTCTCACGATGCTACTAATTTTTGGGATTCTCTCAAAGGACTAGATCACCCACCTAAAAGTCTTTGGGTTTCACTTTACTGTTATACTGACGAGACATCCTTTGCTGATATACTTTTAAGTGATCAACGGCTCATTGACGGTGCTCATCCAACAATTCTAATTCAGTTAGTCGTGCAACTCTATACTCTTCAACTAGAATCAAATATTTCAAGGACACTCGAAGAGAAGATAACTCGACCTCAAGGGGCAAGACAACTTTAGATACATAAACAAGGGAATATGGCATGGCCCCAGTTGGAGTATGAATGGAAGTACGATAGGCCCAAAAGGTAGGGTTTAACTAGACATGCCAGTCATGACTAGCGTCATTGATAGTCTTTTGAAGGATTTTCACAATAGTTTTATTAGACGCCTCAGCTTGGCCATTACCTTGAGGATAATAGATAGTGGAATAATGGTGGGTAATATGGAATTTGGTGCATAAGTCATCGATATCTTGATTTTGAAACTGTTTCCCATGATCTGTAATGAGGTGCATAGGGATGCCATATTGGCAAATGATATAATTAAGAATAAACATAGCAACTTGTTTGCATGTAGCAGTGATCAAGGGAACAGCTTCGATCCATTTGGTAAAATACTCAGTGGTGGTTATAATGTACTTATGGCTGTTGGAAGATGGAGGGTGAATTGCGCCCACAAGGTCGAGTCCCCATTGACTGAATGGAAATGTAGTTGTAACAGGATGTAGTTGATGTGCCGATGCATGAATAAGATTCCCATGAATTTGATACTTCTTGCATTTCTGAGCAAAGTGAAAAGAATCTGTTTCCATGGTAGGCCAATAGTAACCCATACGCATGAGCTTCTTAGCCAAGGAAAGACCACTCGAATGTGTTCCACATATACCCTCGTGTATGTCTTGTAAGGCAGTTTGAGCTTTAGCCTATTCAAGACATCGTAAGAGAGTACCGTCAAGACCTCGCTGATATAGGGTGTCAGATATTAGGAGATAGCGGGAGGTTTGGCGGAGAAAGGTTCACTTTTGATTTCTAGATAGGTCAGGGGGAAGGATATTGTCTTTCAGATAGGAATATATTTTTCCATAGGTGGGGGAATTTTTTCCGATAATATGACATATGATCTGTGTATCAGGATCATCATATGCAGGATAAATCAAGGATTCCACTAAGAACTCAAAATGGGCTTTTGTATCCTCTGCATTAAAAAAAGAAGCAATTGTCACCATAGCATCGACAGCCTTATTTTCCTACCTTGGAATCTGCTCAAAGGTGATGATGGAAAAATATTTCTTAAAGTCATCTACTATGTGTTTATATGGTAATAACTTTTCATCCTTAGTCTAATATTCATCATTAACCTAATTGATTATTCATTAGGAATCTCTGTAGACACTCAATTCAGTCACGTTCCATTGTAGAGCCATTTTCAACCCGATCATCAGTGCTTCATACTCAGCTACATTATTTGTACAAGGAAAAAGAAACTTATAAGACTTTGGTATGGTATATCCTTGTGGTGTAACAAATAAGATGCCAGCTCCTGAACCATGCTGTGTATAGGATCCATCAAAATATAGCCTCCAGGTTTGTGTAGATAATGTTAGGATGTGTGCATCTGTAAACTCTATTTGTATAGGATAATCATCTGTTAATGGTGCCTCAGCCAATTGATCAGCAATTACTTGCCCTTTAATGGCCTTCCTTTCCACATATTCGATATCAAATTCACTAAGTAACATGACCCATTTAGCCAACCTTCATGTTAATGCAGTCTTGATCAAAAGATATTTCAAAGGATCAATCTTTGCAATGAGCCTGATAGAGTGAGACAACATGTAATGTCACCATTTTTGTGAAGCAAAGACCACTGCTAGACATGCACGCTCAATTGGTGAATAATTGAGTTCATATCCAACAAGAGTGCGACTGATATAATAGATAGATTTCTCTTTTCCCTCTTGATCTTGTTGGGCCAACAGAGCACCAAGTGAGACTTTTGTAGCTGAAATATAAAGCAAAAGTGGCTTCCCTGGAATTGGTGACATAAGAGTGGGAGGAGTGGCTAAGTATTGTTTGATCTTAGTAAAAGATGCTTCAAACTTATCATCCCATTTGAATAAGATGTTTTTATGTAACAGATGCTGAAAAGGATGACTTCTATTGGCTAATTGTGAGACAAATCTTCTGATTGAATGAAGGTGCCCTTGTAGAGATCTCAATTGAATGATATTCGTTGGTGAAGCCATTTCCATGATTGCCTTGACCTTTTTTGGATCTACCTCTATTCCCTTAGCTGAAACAATGTATCCTAATAGTTTGCCCGATGTAACCCCGAATGCACACTTCTTGGGATTTAATCTTATTTGATACTTTTCCATTCGAATGAATATCCTATCCAACACTCTTAGATGACCTTCTCTATCCTTGGATTTGGCTAAGATATCATCAACATAATCTTCCATTATAGTATGCATCATGTCATGAAAGATTGTTGTCATAGCTCTTTGATAAGTAGCACCAGCATTTTTAAGCCCAAAAGGCATCACATTCCAGCAGTATGTGCCCCAAGGACATGTAAAAGTAGTCTTCTCCTGATCTTCTAGTGCAATATTAATCTGGTTATAACCAGAGAATCCATCCATTAAGGATAACATCTCATGTCCAGTTGTTAAATCGACTATAATATCAATATTCAGCAGAGGAAAATCATCTTTAGGACAAGCTTTGTTAAGATCTCAAAAATCTATGCAAATCCTGATGGAATTATCTGGTTTAGATACCGGTACAATATTAGAGATCCAATCAACATAATCAATAGCTCAAATGAAACCCACATCCAGCAACTTTTTCAATTTTGCTTTGACCATGAGTGCAATGTGAGGATGCATCTTCCTGAGCTTCTGCTTTACAGGCTTGACCCCAGGTGTAATAGATAAATGATGCATAATAAGATGTGGATCTAAACCAAGCATATCAACATAAGACCAAGAAAAATTGATCTGTCTCTTTTTGAAAAACTGTGAAAAGGCATCTTTTTCTGTCTTTGTTAAGGATGCAGCTATCTTCAGAATGCGTGGTGACTCTTCTGTGCCAATGTTAAGAGGCAATGTTGGCTCAATAAGTATAGAAGACTGTTCTTGATACATATAGTTGGGGAGAGTGTCAATCCTTCCATCTTTGGGTGCCTCAAAGAGTTTTTCACCCTCATATACGTCTTTTATTTTTCCTTTTTTAGGATCTAACACTGCCACTGAGTGGTTTTCACCGTTAGATTGATTTATTATTTTCATATTTTTATGACTGAAAGGATTGGCACCCTCTCCGAAGTAAGCCATATCATTGAGTTCTATACGGAATCCTAATTTATGATCTCCTGATGGTAGATGATCTCTGATTCTGAGATAGTCAATAATAGCATCATCATTATGGAAAATATCAAGTTCGGGGTAATTCGGGGAATCCCAGGTGATAATTTTGGGATGGATAAGGGGTATTGGATCATTTGGTTTGGTCTCAAAGGATGAAATGGTATTGATAGAAAAGTTCTGAAAGTTTATGATTGTATCGGCAAGGTCTATTTCCATACTCTCATCTGAATCGTCTATCTCAGGATAACTCTCACTTTCCTCACAAGCACCAAGAGTAGTATTAGGTGGATCTAATCCTAGTAGTTTCATCCTTGAACTCGTCTGTTCATTGCAATTGTTACCATCAGCATGGACATCATCAACTTCCATATCTTTAGTATAATCATAGAATGAATCCCATTCATAATTATGAGAATCATCATCATCATCATTAGTATTTCTAAGTCGGTTAATGATGCCTTGTGTTATCTTTTGTTTTGTTGGATCTACATACATACCATTTTGCCGAAATACAGGAGCCGTAGGATTTTTATAAAAGGGTTCAACCTTCTCTTTTCCTTTAGGTTCCTTTGGTCCTTCTCCCTTGTATCCTAACCCAGTGGTGTCTCTTTGATAATTCAGATTTTTCAAAATGGGTTTGATGACACCTTCTCTTTGTAATCCTATAGGTCCACTTCCTTGATATCCCATCTTTTGTAACAAAGTGTATCCCATGCCATATATATCTGGTGATATAGGTTCATTTTTTTCATTCTCTGGATCCTTATGATGATGTAGCAAATAATTAGCATTTCTCTCAGCAGCCTCTTTTGATATGGTTCCGCCACTCACAAATGTGCCATAAACAAGTATAGAAGGGCCTTCAGATTGTTGTTTAGTGATCAAGGATTTCCCATATGATTTAGGAGATAAGGGTAACTCTGTGATACACAAAGTTTGGCCCAAAGTGTATTCTCCCATTCTTTGTTCTTTTATATCTACCTTGATTTCATGGGATTTGGAAGTTGATGCTTCATTACTGAAATCAATGGGTGTTGGTGGAGTAGATGTAATCCGATTGTAAGGCATCAAAGATTCAGTTGTTGGTTTTATGGTATTGCAATATTGAAAAGGATTCAGATCTCCTTTGATGGTCACCTCTTGACCATTATATGGAAACTTCAAGCATTGATGATACGTTGATGGCACAGCTCGCATGGAATGAATGCATGGTCACCCTAAGAGAATATAATATGCCAAATCCATGTCTAAAACTTGACAAAGCACATCTTTAACCACAGGACCAACTCTGATAGGAAGTACAACCGATCCCTTGGATGACCTTTCCTCCTCATCATAAGCTTTGATGGTGATTTTCTTTGTTGGATCGACAACATTTTCAGAAAATCCCAAGTCATGGACTAGCTTTAGAGTGCATATATTCAAACTGGCTCCTCCATCTATTAGCACTCTTTTAATCTTATGGTTTTGTACAATGCCTTCTATATGGAGGGGAGCGTTGTGTGGTTGGTTGATGGCTAGATCATCACCTTCAGTAAAGGACAGATAATGGGGGGTTGTCAAATGCCCCACCATAGCTTGGAATTGATCTTGATATAGATTGGTTGGAACATTAGTTTCGATTAGAGATTTCTCAAGGATTTCTTTATGGGAAGGTGACAAACATAAAAGCTCTAATATGGATATCTGGGCCGGTGTTTTCATTAGTTGCTCCAAAAGACTATATTGGTTGGAAACATTGGAAGTAGACTTTGGAATATAGACAACCTTGGTTTGGGTGGTGTTTGGCTTAGATGGAACTCCTTGAAGAGTAACCTTGGACTGAGCTCGAGTTGTGACATTAGCCGACTGACTCTTGTCTTTGATGGAAATCACATTGACATGGGATTGACACTGAGAAATGTGATTTATGTAGTTGAAGGAGGTGGAATTGTAGTTTGCATGGTTATCACCTTTAGCATCAGATGAGTTCCCTTTCTCATGCTTGGGAAGTGGATCTTTGAAGGCAGTATGTGACTCATTAGAGGTGTGTCCATCAACACTGATTTCTTCATTGTCAATCAAATCTTGGATAGCATGCTTGAGTCTTCGACAGTTATTGGTTTTATGACCTTTGCCTCAATGTAATTCTTAGTAATCATTGTCATTCCACCAAGAAGGTTTCACCCGAGGTTTGAAATCTCTAGTCACAGGAAGCGCAATGAGTTTCTTCGTGATTAACTTCCTTAGTGTTGATTCCAGAGATTCTCCCAAAGGAGTAAAATTTCTCCTATGTGACAAGAAGGGTGATTTTGAGGCACTATTATTGGTATTCTGAGTAGCACTTGTATTTCTTTGAGTAGGTGGTGTGGGATTGGTTTTTATCACAAGATTCAAGATGGGTTGTGCAGATTTAACATGACGATTATCAACAATCCCATCACTGACCATGTTCTTGTTCTTGTTCCAATATTTGGTTTTATCATTATTGTTGTTGGTGTTGTTGTTGTTGTTGGAATTTGAACTTGATCCGGAATTATCTTTGGAGTAGAGCCTAATTTCCCCCTTTCGAACCATAGCCTCTTCAATTTTCACACCATTCTCAATGAGCTTGTTGAAATTTGGAGGGCATTGTAACTGTAACCTATAGCTCATCTCCTGTGTTAGGTTATGCACAAAGATATCCATTTTCTCTTGTTCTAGAATAGAGCATGGATACTTGGAAAATAGCTGACGCCATCTTTGCAAAAAGGTGAGGAAAGGTTCTCCATTCTTTTGATGTGTGTTGCAAAGATCCAACATTGTGACCTCATGTTTGATGTTATAGGAATAGTGAGTCACAAATTTGTTGATAAGTTTGTTGAAATATTGTATACCCGGGGCTAGCTTGGAGAACCATTCCATGGCTTGTCCTCCTAAACTACACGGGAATAGTCGCATAAGATAAGTATCATTGTGTGCGAATTCAATACATGCTGCACAAAACTCACAGATGCGGTCTTGTGGATCAAAATTCCCTTTATACTTATCAAATTTTGGTACCTCAAAATGAGGAGGGAATGGGATCATAGTCAAATTCTTGTCAAAATGATAGGGACATATATCCTCCAAAGAGTATTTATTGGTGGATGTGCCTGTTTCCATGTCACGCATTTGTTGTTGTAGCAATTGGAGTTGTTGCATGACAGGATCCAAAGATGAAGAAGGCTTTTGGGTATCATTTAAAGAACTATGTTGTTTGTCCTCCTTTCCATGAGTATAGGTCTCTTAAGAGCCACTAGGTTTTTCTTGGGAACCACTATGTTGTTCTTGATCATTGGTATGTGGTGGTTCTACAAGATTTGAGACATCGAAACCACTAGGTAATTTTTCTCCTTGTTGAGAAAGCATGAGGAAGTACATCTCCTTGTCCATATCTAGGATTCTTTCCATGACACTATAAAACTTGGCATCTTGCATAGCGTCTTTGATTTCTTGATCAGTGGGTTCATGTTCGGATGAAAAGATTGGGGTTGGTTTGGACCAAGGGTTCTCTTCATTGGGTTTACCTCCTTCCATTGTATCTACAGATTCTGGATCAATGGGTTGTCTAAGTTTCTGTGATCGAGTTTGAACCATAAACAGTGAAAGATGAAAATAGAGGAAGATGTGAAGATAGACAAGATAGGATGAAATAGATGAAAAAGTGTTTGAGCTAGATAAGGTAAATGGATAATC
>MU224084.1:477552-504343 GCA_018584345.1 Thuja plicata
GAGATCTGAAAATACAAGTTATAAACCACATTTGTAGGCAGATTCTCTCTTTTTTTTTTTTTAAAGATACTCATTTGTAGATAATTTATATATTTTCTTTATCAAACAAAATTTTTGTTTAAAAACAAACAGCAGTATAAAATTTTCAGAATTCATAGCTTAATAAAATAGAAGGAAAAACATCCATATAAGAAGATTGTGATATTTTATTTTTTTATGTACTTGCTAGAGCTGCCTGATTTAAAAGATTTTCCTATGGATGAAATACACATAATGTAAATTTTTTATTATGCAAGAGAACTTGTACTTCAACATCTCAACATCTGATTTTTACTTTATAAATTTACATCTTCATAGAGAAGAGGAAACTTTTACTCAACTAAAAAGAAAAGACTCCAAATAACCTCTCATATTGTTTTCAAAGATAACATACTTGTTTTACCACAATACTTCTTTTCTCTTACATAGATGGCTTCTTCCTAATAACAAGTAAATTTACTTTCAGCCTTAAAGGCTCTTTTCAATATATTTTTTCTTTACTAAATACAATGTTAACTAATACTTCAAGGCCTTTACAAAAAAAAAAGGTAACATGAAGTGGTGAATATAACAGCTACTTTCTCTTTTCTTCCATGCTCATTTCAACTTCTATGTAACTTCCATCTCCAAATCTGTATTACAAAACTAAAACAACGGAAAATTTGAAACCATGGGGCAGCTCTCCACCCAACCTAGGCCTCTTATGAGGCCACCCCCAAGCTAGGGGAACCAAACAAAAGTGGGTTATATTCAAAACAACAAACAACAACACATGAACATGAAGATCTTAACATTCAACTCCCATTTCCCAAAGGCTTACACAATGGATCTAACAAGGATCCTTCTTGGGGTGAAGTGGACCAAATACCCAAGGGAGAAGGCCATCCCAAAACATAAAAATCTCAGCCTTCACATGGCTGTCCAAAACACTCTCATTTTCACATATGCAACTAAAATAATTTTCAAACCCTTATGACCCCCAATGCAACAAATTGAAGGAGGCTTCATGGACCCCATACTCCATGCTTTTTCCCTCTCCTCCTTGAGGAGAGACTCTACACCAAGGGCTGTCATTCACCTCCACCCCCAAGACTACTCTTCCCTCCCAAGGGTGAGTGAGTCTTGATACTCCCATTAACAAAACATGCAAAGAAAGATAAAAGAAAAACTTGCAACAACTTCAAACATCACAATAACAACTAGATCCAAAGCATTCAACAAGTCCATCAAGTGCAACAATAAACATATATCAAGAACACATAGTTTACATGAGAGAAAGAGAGAGTTACATAATGTCCACTAACCTAAGATCCAATCTTAAGGAAGAAAGTTGAAGAAGAGCTCCCTTTTACCCAAATCCCTCCTTCCAAGATCTCCAATTCTAGCAATGTCCCTAAAATTAGGGAGTGGGTGTTCAAACTTTCTAACTTGAAGAGTCCCCACTAAAAAGCCCTCTAGAAAGCTCATGGGAAGAAGAAAAGTTCTCTCATTGGTCCCTCTTCCCTAAAATCTTACACCTTACCAAAAATGGGACTAAGAAAGGAGCTTTCAAAAAGGTGAATCATGTCTTAACACTAATATGGAATGGTGTTCTACCCAAGTCAAGACTCACAAGAGTTGATTTTCGTCCAACTTGGGAAATAAACTTTTTGGAAGGGTCATATGGTCAAATGTGGGCTATCCTAGGTTTAAAAAGGCCCTTAACTATTGGTATAACAAGTGGGCTACCTAAAAATGACCCCATAACACCCCTGGACACTCCACAACCCCTCTAAAAGTCCATTCTAAGAGTAATTTCGAAAATTCAATGAGGTGACCACACTCCCATCTCCCAACCCAAGGTGTGCATATGGGGATCCACTAATGTACTAATCTAGGTAGGTGGACAACCATTCCCAAATTGACATGTCATGGCCTTAAGTACAAAACACAAGTGTCAAATGACACACACAAAATTTACACATCACTAGGCCATGTCATATCCACTTAGGCAAAACTCACAAAGAAATTAAGAAATACATTTAAAGATTACACTTTCACACTCATCCACATACGTTTATGAATAAAATTACAAAACAATGAGGTTTTGTCTTTCATTAGACGCAACCTTGGCTCAAGCTGAGTTCACAATTCCCTTTGTTTGGTTCTCCAGATAAAATACTATGGTTTCTTACCTGCACACTCAATTCAAATATCAGTAGTCCGAGAAAATAATTATGCATCATAAAAAGATAAGCAATATTCATAATATAAGGACATCATCAATATACTGAGTTATTACTAATGATCACAAGATTACATAATTCTCATTTTAAGCATCTATCATAAGGTAAAATTCACATTGCAATAAATTGAAATTCAACATTTAAATCAAATAAATCCAAATCTCATCAATAACCATAACATAATCATAATGAGTTTCCAAATCAATAGTCTCAGAAAAAAGGTTCATAATAGAAAACATATTATAGTCCATAGGGTGCATCATAAAGAATCATGTGTCCATACATTCAAAATAATCAAATCCACGGCATAAAGCATAAAGTCCATAATGTTTATAGTGCATCAAAAGCAAAGTATCATATGCTAAATCTATCATAAGACGAAAACTGGAAAACTACGATGGGGTTCGGGGTGAGGCCTCACAATGTACTTATCCATATGATGACATGAAGACTTGCATGGATAGATACATGTTGTTGACATGTTTATTATGCTATATTCATACACGCAGATCCAGATATGATGTTTCAGTAAAGATATGTAATTCTGTTATTGATGGTTACAGTTCTGGAGGAATAACGGTTTAAGGCCGACGTATGTAACATGTTTATTGAGTTGCGCCTATCTTCAGGATATGCATGTGTATATTCATGATGAGTTATGAGTTTTTGATATTAATCTAAAGGCGCCAAACGTATTTCAAGAAGATTACAAAGTTATGGTTAAATTGGTGAAGCCAACTTAGTGAAGCGATGTGTCTATTCAGTTCATACTTGCGCGGTTGTAATCATGCTTGCGCACTTAGTAGAGCCGACAAGGATGTTATGAAGAGTTGTCTAACAGGTTCCATGATCTTATACTTGGAGTATGTACTTATAGGAGGTCATTTGTGATAAGAAGAGTTGTGAAAGCTAGATATAAGAAAAGCAGAGCAGAGTGTTAAAGCAACAGAGCTATATTTATCATATGTTGATAATATAGATATTGAAGTAGAAGCTTTCAGAATACAGAGAAGATTGTTGTAGTTCTTTACAAGAGGTTAAAGCATCGGCACACAAAAGGAATTGATCAGACAAGTAGTGTCACAAACAATAGTTCACCTTGTTGATACAGTGTGTATCAAATAACCAGAAGGTTGTAGCCTTCACCACTTGGACAGTGAGTCCACCACCCCTAACAGGGTTATTGTAAAAGACTCCTAATAGGGTCAGACCCTTAACTAGGTCACTATACTACTACATTATAATGAACAACTCCTAATAGGGTTGTATGATCTTTTAACAGGGATTACTACAAACAGTATAGTTCTTTGTGGGTACTAATTCCCACCAGGGTTTTTACCATTCGCTTTCCCTGTAACCAAATTGAAGTGTTGTGTAATTTGTTATCTGAATGTGCATTTACTTTGTATCAATCAAGATTAATAAGTATAAGAAAAAGATAAAGTTCTTGATAACTAATTCACCCCCCCTCTCAGTTATCCCTGAAGTATTCTAACAATAAGTCCATGAGTATAAAATGCACAGAAACAAAATAATCAATGCATGATTAGCACATAACAAAATATAGAAAAGCAAGATTTTACCAGATGTAGCTGGTACAAAGGAAGATGTCATCAAGCTCCTTGTTGCAGACAATGTAGCCTGCGATATCGGATTGTTGACTGAAGGAGGCGTCTGCACTTCATCATAAGATGAAGAATACATTGTTAGCAAATAAATTTGCAATAGATAAAGATTTAATGGGATACTAGAAGCATCCCAAACATAAGTTGAGTCAATAATGCATGCAAAGGTTAAATGAATTATTAAAGGTTTAAGGATTATTTACATGAAGGATGTGCGCTACAACCCTCACCAAATTGAGCACGTATTGCAGGTGTCAAAAAATCCTGTAAGAAGAACACATCATATTTTAGATCATGATCCATAAGATAGTATACAATATAAACATCTATTGAACTTTAATTATTGCTTAAGATTAATTACTTCTTGCATTCATACAATTGACTCTACATATCAATTCTTCTTTGAGTGCCTCTGTCTCCTCAGTTTTGTTTGGTGTCATGACAAGGTTAAGCATTTCTTTATTATATTTTTTTATAATCTCAGTAGCCATGAAGACGGGGTTAGTGCTACGTGCGATGTCATCTACAAATGTAGCCTCAATTTCATATCGCAATTGATCTGCTATCATTTGTGCTTTTCCCTATCAATAAGTATCAAGTTGTGACATCAATATCAGTAAAATTCTATCAAACTAACTCCAAAGCCATAAAGAAAAGAACATAATAATATGACATTTGTTTCTATATAATTTGTAGAATTACACTAATTAAGGTTTACCTGTGATGAAGAAGCTAAGTGAGGAACATCCCCGCCTGTTTCTTGTGGTAAATCCATGTCACCCTATGACAAAGATTAGTAATTCTTAGCAAATAGCAGTGAAATGAAAGTAATAAACTTACCCAAAAAAATTATTCATAAAACAATATTGACTGGAAGCAATTGGTTTAAATGTTATACTTACAAGTCCCATGATAGGGTTTTTTTTTTATCTACACAATTCAAATTTTAATCTATCAGAATCTCTTTCCCTGCACTTATTGAATTTATTGCACATACAAATACACGATTTCCCTCACGTGCCTCGAATATATAATTTGGTTGCTTATTAGTTGACACAGGTCTAGAACTATTTATAAAACCTGCAATATTCCCTGTTTCTTTTGGCCTTCCATCAATATACATAGCAAACCTTTTACTTTGATCATTTTCTTTAAATTGTATATAATTTGGTGACAATGCATACCTACGCATACTTTTTTTATATTGCACAATCCACATCCAGTTATGGTAATTGTAACAGGGTCCTACATACTCCATCAAATCAACAACTTGATTATAATTGACCTTTATGCCATCCATGGAAAATATGCCCAAACCATCTAATGAAGATGGAGCTATGCGATATATCCTTTCGTTAACAAAAAAATTAGTGTTAACTAGAGGTAGTTCCTTGGCTACCCATTCTTTCTGAAGATGTGTGTACCTTAAGGGAACCTTCATGTCGCCATTGGTCTCATTATCATAAGAACATGACCCCCCCTCAGCAAGGAAAAATTGCATTTGTTTATTGAATTTTCTTCTAATCTTTTGACCTCTAGTTGATCTCCCTATTTTAGACCTACTAGTTATCTCACTTTTGTCTTCTATTCCTACGTTTTACTCACTTGAGGAAGACAGATCAGACAAATACCTATTTGGTGATACCTGCAATTCATCAAATGAGAAATGTAGTAGGATCTATATATTTTGTTGACTGGAGAGAAGGAAACCAAATAATAAATTATACCTGTCGATCCATGTCAAAGGCGTTTAATTTTCTGCATATGTAAATCATTTATCTTAAGTTAGACAAAAATTAAATGATATGTAAGCTACAAATTACATAGAAGACAAAATTTACATGATGCAAAATATACTACATGACATTAGAGTTCAAGACATAATAACTAGTCAAACAAATTTGTATGAATAAATCAATACCTCATACGTGACATTGATCATACCTTGACTGCATACATTTCATTATTATTCTATTGATCATCCTCTTTGTCCATGTCATCATCATGACTATCATCATCATCATCATCACCATCATCGTACTTGTCACCTTGATCATCGTCATCATCATCATCATGACCAACACCACCAGCATCTTCATCACCATCATCATCATCTTCATCACCATTATCATGACCATCCTCATCATGACCATCATCGCCTTGATCAACTCCATCTTTATCACCATGATCATGATCGTCATCATCATCACCATCATTGTCAACAGGACCGGAATCATCATCATTGTTGATGGGGTTTTGCTGACCGGGTCCGCCAACAGTCATAACTTGTCACCGGGTCCCGGGGAAACCGGCCAACTCCGCCTGCAAAAGTTGTCCAGGGAAATCAAATCCTCTGGGCCTTCAAGCACCTGGATGTCGGGTCACGACGGTACGGGGCTCGATTGGGAGAGGTGACTATTTTCAAGGGGGATAGCTGGTTTTTTCAACTCATTTCCTCTGGAGATTCAATAGGATAAGGTTCTCCCTAGCGTTCTATACTTAGCAAATAAAGTGAAAAAGATCCTGCAGGGTTAGAAATGTTTCATCTAACTACAGTCATGCTGAAATGTCCGGAACATCAATAATACTCTGATAGACTACACTAAATACTGAAGAAATACATAACCATCAACTAGCATTTTATCAGTAGCAGGAGTAAGGAGGTCGTTAATCTACTTTAACATATCAGACTAGAAGACACAAAGAACATTAAAACATGAAATACCATTAACTCAGAAGTAGGAATGCCAACAACGTCATTGCCAAGAATTCTTCCTTCATTATTAATGTTCCTTCCAGCAAGCACTGGTGTGTGATACAATGGTGGCTCCAAGGGAGCAGTTAACTATATAAAACCAGAACAATGGAGCATTGAGCTCTGCAACTTCAGATGAGAAATCGCCTTTCTATTTCTATGGACAACAAAATCATCAATTTTGCCGACCCTTGGAAAGGGGCCAGTTTGGCTATTTATACAACTCTTCTAACCCTAACCCTATTTTACATCCTGTTTCAATAAAATACAATATCTAGGGGCTGGTACTACCTCCGCCACCCTACAAAAGACCTTTAGATGGAATAGGTCTACCATGTCAAAAGAATAAGATAAGAATATATAGCAGAAGAATCGGCCTCAAGAAGAGAGCCAGAAAGGAGAAAGAAGAAAGTAGGTCCCCCGGGGATCGAGGCTACATGCCTCATAAATGGGAAATGCGGTGCCCTATCTCCAATGTGCCAGGTGTACCCTTGAGCAGTGCCTCAAGAAGACCACCCTATCAGAAACCAACCGCTGAGTCGACACCTCCTTGACGTGGCCAACCACCTTATGATAGTCTTTATTAACCGCTTCTGAAAGTGACCGGTCGGCCTCAGGGACCGGGACACGGATCACTTGAAAGAATACAAAATTTTGGGATCCAGGACTCCGGGATCCGGGAACTTTCATTCCAAAAAGAATAAAGAATACCCAACACTTGAGTTCTCCCCAGCCTCCGGAGAAAGCTCAAGGTTTCTTATTGTCATTGAAAGCCTGGAGGAGGCGGGATATGCCATCTTCATCAATATCCTTCAGGCTGGCCCTTCTGTGCTTGGCCATTTCAAATTGTTCCCCCAGGTCTGGAACATTTTCTTTGAATTCATCTGTCATTCTTTCCGCATCATGACCACTAAGTATCATGCGGGTTAATTTTTCCATTTGGGCCCCATATATCCCCTCCAGAGATTGATACCGGGACTTCATTATTTCATCAAAACTCTCCAAAACTGAATCTTCAGGGGTACATGTATCTGTGCTAAGGGGATCAGCCCCGGAAGTCTTTATTACAAAAGACTTGTATAAATTGGAAGAATACTTTACCGCATTTACCTTATCTTGTAAGGACCCTACCAGTTGCTTGGTCACCTCCAATGTGAGGTCAAGTCTGGAGTGCTGGGTTCTTACAAAATCAAATGATTTATCACCCAGAATTCCAGATTCATAAATCATGTCCTCTCCCAAGGTAAGGAGCTCTTCAAGCTCTACCTTCCACGCTTGGTAATTCTCGGCGTCACCCTCCCACAACTCAATAAGAGTTTTTGCCTAATGAATGACTTGTCAGGCCGTGTATAGATCTGGGAGGGTGGATGCCAGGAAACGTTGGGTGTTTCCTATCTGTAGGGCAACCCACTTGTCCACTGCCGGGGCTTTCTTTTTCATCATTCACAGGGAGTCTATGTCACTCTACGGTAATTCTTCTGAGGTGGAGGCCTCCAGAGGAGCGGCATTGATGGGTCAAGCCAACTCAGTGAGAAACCCCATAAGGTTTGCATTCTTTTCCTTTTTAGTTTTGAGCCTCTCGGCTTCCTTTTCATATCAAGCCTCTACTGCCCTTGCTGCCTCCTTAAGCAAGTCTACCTCACCTTGCTTTCCCTTTTTACCTAGTGATACCTCTGCAACATTGTAGTCTTTGAGGTCTGAGGTTGCTTCATCGGCGTCTAGGGGAGGTGTTGCCACAATGGCAACTGTTTCTCCGCCCGGCCCAGTTCGAAGAGTATGAACTGTCCGGGATTTCTAGGCCTTTGGTGGGGCCTGGGCTTGGGCCATCATTTCAGCCAGAGAGAGAGGAATCACTAAAGTGGACTGAGCTTTCCTTTTTCTTCTCTCTACCAACCACTGAGGAGGGAGGGGTGGCCTTCTGCTAGAATTTTTTCCCTTGATTCTTCCCCAGTGTTTTGTGGTTGCTGCTCTTCGGTGGCGTGGACCTCATCCGTCCTCCCTGCCTTGACTTCTTCTACAGTAACATTTTCTTCATCAACCTCCATCTCCTCAGCCTTGTCCTTCGTATCTATTTCTTTGTCTGGACTCTGGTAGGCTTACTTGGGGATTTCTTCTTCAAGCTGCTCTTCTTGTTGTTGTTCTTCTTCTGCCAGGGCTTCTTCCTCTGTTGGCACCTCTTTCAGCAGTGGGGGAGGTATCGGGATGAGATTCAGAGTTTGAGCCACTATGATAACCTGCCCGAAGGTTGCTCTCGAGAGTGGCCCCTGGAACGTGGCGGCTGGGGTTACAGTTTTTCCCGAAGGTCCGGTTCCCCTAGCCGATGCCATTGGTTCACCCTATTTTTGTTGGTCCACTCCCAGACCTTGCATTGCTTGAGCCCCAAAGGCAATCTCCAGTTCTGGCTCCTTTTCTACTTGTTGCTCTTGTCCCTGTGCAGGCTCTTGTTCAAAATCTTCTTGCTCTGCAGCCCCTCGTTCTGTCCCTGGGACCTCTGTCTCCGTTTGGTTATTTTCCCCCTGTAAGTTCCCGAACTTGTCGGTCGCAAATATATCATTAAATTCTTCTTGTGGAGGGGGACTAGCCGAGACTTGTGCAGACTCAGTTTCCTTTTCCGGCTCTGGGGAACTAGAAGAAAGGATCTCAACTTTTTGGGGTTGGGACGTACCTAACCTCGACTCTGCCTTAGGCTTCTTATTAAGCCTCTTTCTTCTGTGGGTAATCAAAGGTGGCCCCGCATCATCTATTGTTGCCGCTTCCATGGGATCCACCCCCATTGCCTTCACCATTAGGGCTGCCAACGACGGGGAGGAAGAGGGACGAATTGGTCTAGTTATGAGGGGGGGAGTGGTCAGCCTCGTTATTAACTGCTCCCTCATCTGCTAGGAGGCTACCATCGATTGCTTGATCTGCTCGTGTATAGGGACTTCTTGTGCAGAAGGGGTCATGTCTCTCCCTTTTCCCTTATCTGCCCCCTGCGAAGAAGTCCCGGCCCCCGGGGTCAATTTGGGTCCCAGCTGTGGTGTCAACTTTGGCGCCAGTCGGGGAGCTTGGCGAGTACTCCCGGGGCACACCCTCTTGAAATAGGCGTGACTTCCCTCGACCACCTCCCGAGTGAATTCCTTAATCGTGGGCCCCTCCTGGGTGGCCCAATTCACTGGTGGAAGAGCCATCTTATCGATCCCCTTGGCCTTGTACTAGGGGTCGATAGTGGGGGCAGTGTCCGAGAAATACTCAGGGAACCTCCAGAGTTTCAACAGTTGCATCATTCCGGCCGTCATCCTGACATAGTGCCGGCTCCGCACCTCCACATCATCTTGGAAGTCTGCCCAGAAGTCCTCCATATGTATTTGATGGGGATCTGAAGCCTGGGGTAGTGTCGTTGCTATTTTCCCATGCGGATCAAAGTTTTTCCGCGCTAAATAGAATTCTTGCAAGTTGTAACTTGTTAGCTCATTTTCTGCCTCCTTCGCAGTGGCTAGACTGCAGGTGTAATTCCCACAGGTGATTGGAAATGGAATGTTCGGTATCTTTTTGAGGGCAAAGAGGGTATGCACCTCCATCAGCTGCCTACAATATTTCAACAGCACGATCTTGTCCCCACAATATTTGGGCAACAAGTAGGGTTTCCCGGAGAAGCCGGTGACCCTAATGTATGTGTGATGTTGGAATTGAATATAATAATGTCCATAATTTTAGACCAAATTCATCGCCTCTGAGGATAGGTAGTATCCGGCATCCCGGGTGGGTGTAAGCAGATGGTAGTAAACGAACGAGTCATTTACCCGGCAGAAACTGAGGAAGCTGGCCTCCCATTGAATTTGTGAGAAATGGTCCCACGGTGCTTTTTATCTCGGGCCAATCCTGAGTACGCCGTCTATGAGTAGGCCGTGGGTGGGGCCTCTATTGTGCTAGGGCCTAGAAAACATAAGAAGACATATAGATCTTCTTCTTCCTATCTAGCTGAAGGAACTGGGAGTCGACATGATTGGAGATTATTGTCGCCCAGTCGAAGAATTCTCCCTTGGTGGCGATGCCGAGGAGGAAATAGTATATCCATTTGGAAAACTCCTGGGTGGAGGGTTGCCCAAATACCCGGGCTAATGCTATTATCCCCATCTGGATGCTCTCCTTGAATTCAGAGCGGGAAATTTCTATCTTCATTCTCTTTGGGTCCCTCTTAGGGGCCTTGAGCCAATGGGTATTCATGTATACCCGGGCGGCATCTTCTAGCTGTGTAAACTGAGCCAAGGCATCAGTCCTTGTAACCACCGTGGCTCTATCAAATTGTGGGATTCCTAGGCCCACTTGGAATGTGACTGGGTCGAGGGACACCAGTGGAGTGGGGTATCCTGTGGGTTCTGCGGCCGCAAGCATAACAGCCCAAAAAGAAGAGTTGTAGTTGGCCGCTAGTGTTAAGATAAGCTCCGAAGATTGCACAGAGCATGGGAAGCAAGCAGCCCGGAGGATTCCGGAGTTCTCGACATTGATCGCTGACTGATCTCCAGCCTGTCACTAAATGTGCATTACTTTTACCAAGGCCTGCATCTCTGCCCATGTTCTGACGCTGGTGTCGGTTATAAGCTTAACCTTGGACTCAACCTTCGAGCCCATGATGACGTTGTTCTGCATGAACTTCATGGTCAGGGGCATTTTCTCCAGGGCCCTTTCCATCTTGGATTTTACGGCCGCCCTGGTGGTCGTTGTGGAAGGAAGTTCTGGACTTCCGGGTGGGGAGGATGCAGATGCTTCAAACATGATTGATAAATGAACTCTAGGAATATGCAAGGCAGAGCGACCGTCAGAATACATTTATCAGAAATAATTACTCCGGGGTCCGGAGATCTTACCACCGCGACATTTTCTTTTCCTGGAAAGTTAGTTTCATGCAAAGATAACCGGAAAGAAAAACACATCGTAAACTTAAGATTTTATTAAACATCCGGGTCTAGAGATTTTATCACACTCAGAAAAGGCACAGGATGGACGATGGTAGGAGACCCGAAGCCCAGAGAAATGACCGTTGGTGAGAACGTGTAAAAAGCCAAGTCATCATGCCCGTGTGGGCGCCACATGCGTAGGTATTAAATAGAAGTTATGGCGATGAAGGCGGAGCCAACTGTCTGAACACATGAAAAGTGGAAGCCACTTGGCTAGAATTGATTGTGTGCATGGGACAAAAATAAGGTTCTGACAGACTTCATAGAGGAGAGAGAAAACCACCTGTTTGAAACCAGCTGAGAGCCTATTTTTAAACAGGTGGTTTTCTGCCCCGAGGCGAGTTCGTGGGTGGAAAACCAAAAATGCAGGTGACTCGACCAGCTCGTTGAGCCACCTGGAAGGATATACATAGAGCCGAGGGATATATACAAAGATACAAAGGGATATATATAGAGACTATACATAAATATACATGCATATACATACAAATATAAACATATATACATAGATACAACACAGAGCGACATCCACGGGAAAACCAGACAAGGCAGAACAAACTATCTACAGCTATCTACACACTTTACAGATGAACCACCTCTGCACAGAGGGTGGACCACCTTCTGGTAGAGAGCCGACCCACCAACGGGTGGCAGAACCAGAAAATAGAAGAACAGACGAAGCAGACGACAAAGCAACAAGACAACAGAAACCAAACAAAAATGGAAGAAAACTAGAGAGCAGAAAATGAAAAAACCAACCTGAGGATGCAGAAGGCGGAGGAAAGGGAAGAGTTACCATGAGAACTCTGCAACAGCTTGAGTCATTGGACGGTCAAAATCACCACTACGAAGCACTCGCAATCATTCAGAAAGTGACTAGTAGATGTTAAGTGTTGATTATCATAAACTCTCTGCAAATGCTCTGTTAATCACTCTGAAATCGCTCTAAGTGCTCAAAGGTTTTAATCGCGGTAAATGTGAAAGTGACAGATAAGTTCTATTTATACCCGTGTAAAAAGATAACTCTTCTCCTCCTTCAGCAACCTCTGGACAAGCAAACCTCCGGACTCCGGGCCCGAGGATTCCCCGTGATGATGTTCCTTAAGAACATCATGACGAATAATCCCAAAGTCTGGAATCTGATTTCCAACAAAGGGCAACCTCTGGGACTGGAGTCCCAGAGATGAAAAGCACAACAAATAAAACACCACACCGGGGAAGGAAACCCCGGAGAAAGAAAATAAAAAGGGAAAGGAGGACAAGGCAAAGCCGCAAGCAAAAAACAACAACAAAAAAAAGGGGGACCTAACATTTTGTACACAAAATGTAGGGACGGGGATGTAGGGCATAACAAATGGCGACTATGTGGGACAAATGTCTTAGCGCATTTGAGAACTATAGAATCTCTAGTTAGCAAAAATGGAACAAGCCACTTTCTGAAGCGCCTGACAGGCAAAGAGAAACATATCTGAGAGAATCCAACCACGCAGGAATCAGTCCAGAGTCCTTCATCAGTGGTGTTGTGTGTGCTTTGGAAGGAAATCAAGCTGATGACCTCTGGGAGGAATAGAGAAGAGGCACTAATTACGTCGAACCAGTCATCAATTTGCTCGTTTCCCTCGGAGACCAGAGTTCTGTCCCACTTTTCCACTTTGGTTATTTTGTTTGTTTCTGGGTGGGGAAGGCGGTACTTCTTTCACCATTAATCTTAAGCTTAGCTAGATTTAATGGTGGTACTTCTTTCACCTGTCCACCCTATATTTAGATTATTCGAAGAGGGGGGGAAACTCCAGGCCCAGGAAGAATTCCTTAAAGTTTCAGACCTAGGTCAACCAATCAGTACAAACGATCTACCCTCGGCGTGTCCGATTACTTGTTCCTTGTATTATTTTTGTTCACTGATTTCCAGATTCCCAAAGAGAACACCCAATGGAGACTCCTCAAAATGTGCCATATCCTGTGAAACAACTTCGGAGACCGAGCCGGTTCCACCATGCTAAAGACAAATTCTAAAGTTCACCCTGCCGTAGACATTATACCAGAAGCCAAAGTTATGCAAAGCATTCCAATTCCTACAAGATGGAACAAAACGTCGGGACCTGGAAAGAAAACCAAAAAAAAAAAAGAAGAGGACTGTCCCCGGAGGACAGCCGACAACTATTTACAAGGCAGGGTACCTCGCACGAGGCACCCGGAGGAAATATTTACAAGCGGGAGACTTTACATATAATACAACTTTGGAAAAACTTACCCTACTCGAAGTAGTGTTTGAGAAACTGTCCATTAACGGGCAATGTGACAAGTTCTCCAGTCAAGGTGTTGAGGCGGTAAGTATTTGCCCCGCAGATTTCTGAGATTAGATATGGTCCGAGCCAGAGCCGTTGGAACTTGGTATGCTTTCCTTTCTTCTCCCGGGCCTTGTCCCACAACAGGACCACATCCAAGATCTGAAAAGCCTTATATTGGGCTCTTCTGTCAAACCATCATTTTACCACTGCTTAATGATGCACGAAATGTTCAATAGCTGTGTCTCGCTATTCTTCCATCCGTACTAGATTTAAGAGCCGAACCTCCATGATGTTGTCCCTGTTGCTAAATTCCTGCATAAACTGTAACACTAGGATCTGTAAGTTAGCTGGGAATACAAGGTTTTGACCATAAACCAGATAGAATGGGGATGTCCCCAAGGCAGCCTTGACACAAATGCGATCTGCCTAAAGGGAAAATTTTAACTTCTGGTGCCAATCCCTGGGATTCTATTCTAACAGGTGTTTGATCACTTCAAGTAGATTTTTTTTTGTTGATTTAGCAATGCCATTTCCTTGGGGATAATAGTTGCTGAAGAACTTCAAAGTGATCTTCTGATTGTAGGTCCATTCAAGTAATTACGCCGAAGAAAATGCCAGACCATTGTCACATACCAGAGCAAAGGGCATCCCGAACCGTGTGACGATATTTTCTTCTAGGAATTTGATAACTACGTCTGCCGTATTGTTTTTGCAAGGTATAGATTCAGACCACTGAGTGTAATAATTAGTAGCAATAAGGATATATCAGTGGTTGGTAGATGAGTTGGGGTTGATTTCCCTGATGAAGTCGAATGCCCATTGGGAAAATGGTCTAGCCTCGTAGACTGGTTGTAAAGGCATAGCTGGGTTACGCTCATGATGTGCTGTAGTTTGGCAAGTATGGCATTTCTTTACATGAGTTTAAACGTCTTTGAATATACAGGGCCAATGGTATCCGGCCTGAAGGATCTGATGGGCAGTGGCGTCGGCTGAGCCATGCCCGGTTCCAAACTGTCCATGGAATTCATCGATTATTCTTACAGCTTGGTCTCTGTCGATGCACCGGAGGTACACTCCCTCGTAGTTTTTGTGGTAAAGCATGGAGTTTTTGATCATGAAGTGAGCGCTTCTCATCCGCAGGGCACGACGTTTGTGGGGAGGTAACCCCTTTGGGCATTTATTATTCAGTAACAAGTATACCAAATCGGCATACCATGAGTCTTGAGTGATGGACTCCACTATGTAAGTTTGGCATTTTATGCGGGGAGTCTCTTCCGCCATCGCTCAACTTAGTCCTTGGCCCCGGACTATTTTCATGGGCTGCATTTCTAAGTCATACTCCTGGAGGATGGCCATCCATTTCTCCCATGTTTTGCCCAATTCACTCTGCATCAGCAGACTTAACGGCCTGGTCTGGAATGATAGCATGTAATTTTCTCTAGAGAATATAATGCCAAAATTTCTTCACGACGCGAACTAGAGCAAAGGCCTATTTTTCTAGTGATAAATTTCAGACTTCAGCGTTCTTTAAAGGGGAGCTCATGAAAGCTATTGGTCGCTCTTCCCCTTCAACCTTTTGGGTTAACACTGCCCTGGCAGAATGTGGCGAAGCAAAAGAGTAAATGTAAAATGGAAGGGAATAGTCTGGACTAGCCAGGACAGGTGCTTCCGTGATTGTCTGTTTGATTTGGGAAAATGCCCATTTTTCTTCAGGGCTCCACTCAATCTTAGTATCCTTCTTCATCATCTCGTTGAGCGGTTTGACTATTTCTGCAAACCCTGTGATGAACCATCGCAAGAAGTTGATCTTTTCGAAGAAGGATCGCATCTCTTTTTTGCTGCCAGAAATTTGTAGATTCAACAATGCTTCGACTCTCTCAGGGTCTATGGATATACCCTTCTTAGAGATGATATGCCCAAGCAACTTTCCCTTAGTGACCTCGAATATGCACTTCTTTTGTTTGAGGGATATCCCATACCAGCGACATCTCTTGCAGATCTGAGCGAGATGGGCGGAATGGTCACGCCTGTCCCCGGAAAAGATAGTCAAATCATCCATGTAGATGATTATGCACCGATTTATGAGGCCCTCGAACGCAATTTCCATGGCCTTTTGAAATGTGGCTCCTGCATTGATCAAACCAAAGGGCATTCTCCTGTACGCAAATGTTCCCCACTTGGTGGTAAATGCTATTTTCTCTCTATCCTCATACTTGACCATGACCTGATTGTATCCCGAGTACCCATCCAAGAATGACATCATCTGGGATTCATTCACTATTTGTAACACCTCATCCAACAAAGGGAGAGGGTGATTATCTTTCTTAGAGGCCTTGTTCAAGTTTCAAAAATCCACACAAAGGCAGATCTCACCATTTTTCTTTCTTACAGGGACCATATTGGCAACCCACGTAGTGTGCCAGATTGGAAAGATTATCCGGGCTGACATCAGTTTCTCTACCTCTTGACGAATCAGAGGTTCTATCAGGGGGTTGACCGGTCTTTGCTTTTGCCGAAAGGGCTTAGCATCAGGTTTCAAGGGAACAGTATGGGTCATGATGGATGTGTCATACATTTTCAAGTCTTCATAACCTCAGGCAATTACATCGATATATTCTCGGAGAACCGTGAGAATCTCTTCCTTTTCCTAAGGGGAGCAGGAGGTACCAATTTGAATGATCTTTTCTTCACCGGGCTGGCCGATGTTAATCTTTTCAAACTTTTCTCCCTTGGAGGAGGATGACACCTTCTCACGAGCCTGAGGGTCTGATTTGAAGATTCATTCTAGTGCAACCATCCCCTTTAGGAAGGTGTTAGTGGGCAGGTCCATGATCCCATTGTCTTCACCACCCTGCCCAGTATCGTCATGGTCTCGCTCCTCCACTATCTGGTCTTCAAAGACACCAACATTCGCCATGAAGGCCAGGATATGCTGATCGTCCTCAAAAACCTGGAAGTGGGTGACATTATCTAGAATGGACGGGGTGGGGACCATCTCGACTGAAAATCTCTGGAGTCGCGAGCCGGCCATTGGCTCAAGTGTGCTGGAAAAAATGGAAAGGGCATCTGAGACATAGTTCCATCACCGGGGAATGAGGTCAATTCCAAAGGCATCAAAATATTCGATAAGGCTCCAAGCCCGGTTGCGGTATGCGGCCAGCCTTTTATCATGACATGTATATTGACTCTGGACTTGTTTAACAATCAACTCTGAATCACCCAGAGCCCGGAGGTGGGTGATACCTTTCCTTAATGCAAACAAAATTCCGAGGACCAAAGCCTCGTACTCTGTAACATTGTTTGTATAATTAAACTGCAGTCTATAGAACACGAGGAAGGACTTCTCTCATGGGTTGATTAGTTCTACCCCAGTCCCGCAGCCTTGTTTGGATCGGGACCCATCGAACTTAAGGGTCCATAAGTCATTGTTTGTAATCTGGGGCTGGGGCAGAATAGCCTTCTTTGGATTATTGCTGGGAGACTTTGGTGTTCTCTCCTGGACCACCGGCGTGAAAGTGTATTTTACCTTTGGAGGTGTTTGGACTTGGGATTCCCAGGGAGATGGTCCTAAAGGAGTGCATCCCGTAAGAATATCGGGTCCCAGGGAATCAGTTACATGTTGTTCATTCTGGAGGGTATCAAGGTGTCGGTTAGCAATCGAAAGACACGGTCCACACTCATGTTCTAAATGTTTCTGGTAGTGTACTCGGCACCAAGTGTTGGACAGGAGTGTGGAAAGGGTTGCTGTGGCACCTTGAGAGTTGACTTCAACTCTCATCTTTTCTTCTAGGTCTTGGGCTCTTTGCAGCACTGCGGGATCCTCTCCAGGGATGAAATCAAATGTTAAAATTTCAAAAGGTCTATACACCCCCAGGGAAGTCTCAGAGAAAAGGACCCCATTGACCCTTCCCACCTCGGTGAGGGTCTGTTTCATCTGGGGTTCACTTTCAACCTGGATCTTATTGGACTCTCCTTCCCACGGAAGCCATAAATGGGTGAATTCGGTCAAAAAGTATCCATTCAAGGACTTTGACTGATTCTGACTTAATAACATCCCGTAAGTTTCTGGGATGTCCACCACTTGGATGTCAATGATACTGGCTATCCTAGGGTCCTGGATAAGTTGTATCCAGACGTTCTTTAGTTCCCCCACCATTTTTACAGCAGTTTTGCCCAGCTGGACCACTGCACCATTAGATGGGGTGGGGTGGAATCCGAGCTTCTAACAAATGGACAGGGCCATGATATTACCTAAAGCCCCAGAGTCTACTAAGTAGTTGTGTATGTTTTTGCCATAGATATTCAGGCCCAGTAAGAAGGGAGGATCCTCATTGTTCCCTCGGAAGACAGCCGCGTTAGCATCTTCAAACAAGACAATCTTGGGCGGGCGACTGACGGCTTCTGGGTTCCCTAAGAGCTTTAAAAGAGACTTCTTCTGCTTGGGACAGTTTAGAAAAACCTCCATCAAGGTCATGGAGGTAGTGGTCTATTCTAACGCCTTTGTAATATCAAATCTTCCTCCCGGGAACTGGTGATTTTTCTCGGTGAGATCTTTTACTTGGTTAGAGCTAGGACCTTTTGGAGGAGCAAGTCGGTCAGTTGTGTTGTTCCAGGGAGGAGGAGTATCTTTGATAGGGGGTACAGACGTGTAAACTGGCCCTTTACCAACTTGACTCTGAGTATTATATGGAGTCCGTGGGTTAGTAAAGGCATTGGCCTCGAAGGGCGGGATGGATTCGTCAAAGAATCCCTGCTATTCAGATTCTTCTTCATCTTCTCCGGAAGTCCCAAAGAAGATGGTGTCACGGGTGAAGGCACTGTGGGTTGTTTCTTGGATAGGAGACTTTGAAGGAGTAGCATCATGCGACTGCTGCCTATCCAGCTGGGAGATCGTGATGACCTTCTCCAAGGTGGCACAATTTACCTCATTGTGTGAGCCTATATCATGCAATCTACACCAATTAGTCATGGGCTGGAAGTCTGTGACTGGCGTGAAATGTGATGGTCCAGCACCATTTTGGTTGGCATTTTAGTTGGGAGGCGGGCCTCCGGTGTTCATGTTATTATTCCATTGTTGTGGGTTAGGCCTAGGCCCATTGTTGAAGTTTCTTCCTCCGGCATTGTTGTTTCGTTGACCGGAGAAAATGTTTCCCCTCTGGGAATTTGAATTTTGGGGTGCGTAGGACCCTGCCTTCAGTTGGCCCATGTCCATAGTTAAGGTGGACAACATTCGCCGGAGGGATTTGACCTCGGCGGTCAACTGGGTGTTGGTGTCACAATGTGACAATTGTTGTTGTTGTTGGCTTCCCGAGAAGGTAGCAGTATTAGCCAGAGTCGAGGGCGGCAATCCTCCAGCTGCAGATGACTGAAAGAAGGGCACTCCAGATGGTTGTGTCTGAGGTTGTTGTGCCTGCTGCGGCTGATTCCAGGGGAAAACTTCTAGACCTGGCATCGTCTGGGTCTGAGTTGGGTAAACACACCGGGCCTGCTGGTCTATCAGGGGTGGCAGAGGATTCATCGCCATCAAGGGGGCACCTATTTCTAGATTAGGGTTATATCCCTCGGCATACGCAGTTCCACCGGGGATCACGTTAAAGGGTGTACTCTATCCAATCCCGCCCAGGCATTTGTTGAGACCGCGGGACAGTTCTAGAGCTAGGTTATAGACTTTTGCTAAGGTGTCCCGGTCGCCTGCGGCGGTTGTTCTCCAAAGGAGAGTGGCAACAAAAGGGTCCATCGCATTAAGATAGGTCTGTATGGTTACTTCTAGAGATGGGATAAAAGGGCCCATGCACCACTTCAAGGCATGTTGGAACCTATGGTTGAATGCTGCAAGAGGTTCATTGGGTTCCTTCCTGATGGAGATGAACTGGCTGTGGGACCAAGCTGGGTCCACATGCACGTGAAAGGCAGCCAGGAAGGCATCCTCCATGTTCTACCAAGTGTTTATGGAGTTGTCAGGCAGGTTAAGGTACCAGTTCAACTTGCTTTGTCCTAAGGACAAGGGGAACATCTAAGTCACAACATCTTCATGTTGGATCTGGTGTCGATTCATGGCATCTTTGTATGCCTGTAAGTGTTCTTCTGTGGTCCGTGAGCCTAGGTGCTCATATCATGGGCAAATCTTCTCCGGGTGAGAGGGTAAATCATTGGCTGCGCCCAAAAAAGTGCCCATTGGGAACACGGTGTTTCTGAAGTATGCAGCTATTGGGGGAACTATATGTTGGGTAGTGTGGGCACTGGTTCCCGGGATTGCCTGAGAAGTTTGGGTATTCTGAGGTATGCTAGATCCCCAGACAATAGTGGCTGGTATGATTTTCAAAGTTCATTTCTTTCGAGCAGGGGGCTCGAGTTTGACAAATCTTCCAGGATTCGGGGTAGACCTAAGGATTCATTCAAATTTTGCTAGGGAGAAAGATCCAATCCTGCTGAAGGCTTGCCTCTTAAAACTATGACTCGGGGAACCTTCAAGAGGTGTAAAATCAGAATCTCAGGAGGGGGATGAGTTCATGCCCTCGTAGCGCCAGTTTCTTTTGGCAGGGTTTTGCTGACCGGGTCTGCCAATAGTCATAAGTTGTCACCGGGTCCCGGGGAAACCGGCCAACTCCGCCTGCAAAGGTTTTCTGGGGGAAATCAAATCCTCCAGGCCTTCAAGCACCTAGATGTCAGGTCACGATGGTGTGGGACTTGGTTGGGAGAGGTGACTATTTTCAAGGGGGATAGCTGGTTTCTTCAACTCATTTCCTCTGGAGATTCAATAGGATAAGGTTCTCCCTAGCGTTCTATACTTAGCAAATAAAGTGAAAAAGATCCTGCAGGGTTAGAAACATTTCATCTAACTACAGTCATGCTGAAATATCTGGAACATCAATAATAATCTGATAGACTACACTAAATACTGAAGAAATACATAACCATCAGCTAGCATTTTATCAATAGCGGGAGTAAGGAGGTCGTTAATCTACTTTAACATATCAGAGTAGAAGACATAAAGAACATTAAAACATGAAATACCATTAACTCAGAAGCAGGAATGCCAACGTCATTGCCAAGAATTCTTCCTTCTTTATTAATGTTCCTTCCAGCAAGCACTGGTGTGTGATACAATGGTGGCTCCAGGGGAGCAGTTAACTATATAAAACCAGAACAATGGAGCATTGAGCTCTGCAACTTCAGATGAGAAATCGCCTTTCTATTGCTATGGACAACAAAATCATCAATTTTTCTGACCCTTGGAAATGGGCTGGTTTGGCTATTTATACAACTCTTCTAACCCTAACCCTATTTTACATCCTGTTTCAATAAAATACAATATCTGGGGGCTGGTACTACCTGCGCCACCCTACAAAAGACCTTGAGACGGAATAGGTCTGCCATGTCAGAAGAATAAGATAAGAATATACAGCGGAAGAATCAGCCTCAAGAAGAGAGCCAGAAAGGAGAAAGAAGAAAGTAGGTCCCCCAGGGATCAAGGCTACATGCCTCATAAATGGAAAATGCGGCGCCCTGTCTCAAATGTACCAAGTGTACCCTTGAGCGGCACCTTGAGAAGACCACCCTGTCAGAAACCAACTGCTGAGTCGACGCCTCCTTGATGTGGCCAACCACCTTCTGACAGTCTTTATTAACCGCTTCTGAAAGTGACCGGTCGGCCTCGGGGACCGGTACACGGATCACTTGAAAGAATAAAAAAATTTGGGATCTGGGATCCGGGAAATTTCATTCCAAAAAGAATAAAGAATACCCAACACTTGAGTTCTCCCCGGCCTCTGGAGAAAGCTCAAGGTTTCTTATTGTCGTTGAAAGCTTGGAGGAGGTGGGATATGTCATCTTCATCAATATCCTTCAGGCTAGCCCTTCTGTGCTTGGCCATTTCAAATTGTTCCCCCAGGTCTGGAACATTTTCTTTGAATTCATCTGCCATTCTTGCCGCGTCATGACAACTAAGTATCATGCGAGTTAATTTTGCCATTTGGGCCCCATCTATCCCCTCTGGAGATTAATACCAGGACTTCATTATTTCATCAAAACACCCCAAAACTAAATCTTCAGGGGTACATGTATCTATGCTAAGGGGATCATCCCTGAAATTCTATTACAAAAGACTTGTATAAATTGGAAGAATACTTTACCGCATTTACCTTATCTTATAAGGACCCTACCAGTTGCTTGGTCACCTCCAATGTGAGGTCAAGTCTGGAGTGCTGGGTTCTTACAAAATCAAATGATTCATCACCCAGAATTCTGGATTCAAAAATCATGTCCTCTCCCAAGGTAAGGAGCTCTTCAAGCTCTACCTTCCACGCTTGGTAATTCTCGGCATCACCCTCCCATAACTCAATAAGAGTTTTCGCCTGATGAATGACTTGTCGGGCTGTGTATAGATCTAGGAGGGTGGATGCTAGGAAATACCGGGTGTTTCCTATCTGTAGGGCAACCCACTCGTCCACTGCCTGGGCTTTCTTTTTCATCATTCGCAGGGAGTCTATGTCACTCTGTGGTAATTCTTCTGAGGTGGAGGCCTCCGGAGGAGCGGCATTGATGGGTCGAGCCAACTTAGTGAGCAACCCCATAAGGTTTGCATTCTTTTCCTTTTCAGTTTTGAGCCTATGGGCTTCCTTTTCATATCGGGCCTCTACTACCCTTCCTGCCTCCTTAAGGAAGTCTACCTCACCTTGCTTTCCCCTTTTACCTAGTGATACCTCTGCAACATTGTAGTCTCCGAGGTCCGTGGTTGCTTCATCAGTGTCTAGGGGAGGTGTTGCCACAAGGGCAACTATTTCTCTGCCCGGCCCAGTTCGAAGAGTATGAACTGTCTGGGCTTTCTTGGCCTTTGGCGGGGCCTGGGCTTGGGCCATCATTTTGGCTAGGGAGAGAGGAATCACTGGAGCAGACTGAGCTTTCCTTTTTCTGCTCTCTACCAGCCACTAAGGAGGGAGGGGTGGCCTTCCTGCTAGAATTTTTTCCCTTGATTCTTCCCCAGTGTTTTGTGGCTGCTGCTCTTCGATGGCGTGGACCTCATCCGTCCTCCCTACCTCGACTTCTTCTACAACAACATTTTCTTCATCAACCTCCATCTCCTCAACCTTGTCCTCTGTATCTATTTCTTTGTCTGGACTCTGGTAGGCATCCTCGAGGATTTCTTCTTCAAGCTGCTCTTCTTGTTGTTCTTCTTCTTCTGTCAGGGCTTCTTCCTCTATTGGCACCTCTTTCGGCAATGGGGGAGGTATCGGGCAAGGATTCAGAGTTTGGGCCGCTGTGATAACCTGCCTGAAGGTTGCTCTTGGGAGTGGCCCTTGGAACGTGGCGGCTAGGGTTAAAGTTTTTCCGAAGGTTCGGTTCCCCCAGCCGATGCCATTGGTTCACCCTATTTTTGTTGGTCCACTCCCGGACCTTGCATTGCTTGAGCCCCAGAGGAAATCTCTAGTTCTAGCTCCTTTTCTACTTGTTTCTCTTGTCCCTGTATAGGCTCTTGTTCAAAATCTTCTTGCTCTGCAGCCCCTTGTTCTGTCCCCAGGAACTTTGTCTCCGTTTGGGTATTGTCCCCCTATAAGTTCCCAAACTCGTCGGTCACAAATATATCATCAAATTCTTCTTTTGGAGGGGGACTAGCCAGGACTTGTGCAGACTCAGTTTCCTTTTCCAGCTCCGGGGAACTGGAAGAAAGGATCTCAACTTGTTGGGGTTGGGACATACCAAACCCCGGCTCTGCCTTAGGCTTCTTATTAAGCCTCTTTCTTCTGTTGGTAATCAAAGGTGGCCCCGCATTGGCTATTGCTATCACTTCCATGGGATCGACCCCCATTTCCTTCACCATTAGGGCTTCCAGCGATGGGGAGGAAGAGGGATGAATCGGTCCGGCCATGAGTGGGGGAGTGGCCAACCTCGTTATTAACTGCTCCCTCATCTGCTGGGAGGCTGCCACCGATTCCTTGATATGCTCCTGTATAGGGACATCTTGCGCATAAGGGGTCTTGTCTATCCCTTTTCCCTTATCTTCCCCCTGCGAAGAAGTCCTGGCCCCCGGGGTCAATTTGGGTCCCGGCTGTGGTGTCAACTTTGGCGCAGGTCGGGGAGCTTGGTGAGTACTCCCGGGGCACACCCTCTTTAAATAGGCGTGACTTCACTCGACCACCTCCCAAGTGAAGTCCTCAATTGTGGGCCCCTCCTAGGTGGCCCAATTCACTGGTGGAAGAGCCATCTTATCGATCCCCTTGGCCTTGTACTGGGGGCGGTGTTCGAGAAATCCTCTGGGAACCTCCAGAGTTTCAACAGTTGCACATTTCGACCATCATCCTGACATAGTGCCGGCTCTGCACCTCCACATCATCTTGGCAGTCTGCCCAAAAGTCCTCCATATCTATTTGATGGGGCTCTAAAGCATGGGGCAGTGTCGTTGCTATTTTCCCATGCGGATCAAATTTTTTCTGCGCTAAATAGAATTTCTTCAAGTTGTAACTTTTTAGCTCATTGTCTGCCTCCTTCGCGGCGGCCAGACTACAGGTGTAATTCCCACAGGTGATTGGGAATGGAATGTTGGGTATCTTTTTGAGGGAAAAGAGGGTATGCACCTCCATTAGCTGCCTGCAATATTCCAATAGCACAATCTTGTCCCCACAATATTTGGGCAACAAGTAGGGTTTCCCGGAGAAGCCGGTGACCCTAATGTATATGTGCTGTTGGAATTAAATATAATAATGTCCATAATTTTGGACCAAATTTATCGACTCTGAGGACAGGTGGTATCCAGCATCCTAGGTAGGTGTAAGTAGATGGTAGTAAACAAATTATTCGTTTACCTAGCAGAAACTGGGGAAGCTAGCCTCCCATTGAATTTGTGGGAAATGGTCCCACGGTGCTTTTTGTCCTGGGCCAATCCCGAGTACGCCGTCTATGAGTAGGCCGTGGGTGTGGGGCCTCTATTATGCTAGGGCCCAGAAAAGATAAGAAGACATAATAATTCTCCCTTGGTGGCAATGCTGAGGAGGAAATAGTACATCCATTTGGAAAACTCCTAGGTAGAGGTTTTCCCAAATACCTGGGCTAATGCTATTATCCCCATCTGGATGCTCTCCTTGAATTCAGAGCGGGAAATTTCTATCTTCATTCTCTTTGGGTCCCTCTTAGGGGCCTTGAGCCAATGGGTATTCATGTATACCCAGGCGGCATCTTCCAGCTGTGTAAACTGAGCCAAGGCATCAGTCCTTGTAACCACCGTGGCTCTATCAAATTGTGGGATTCCCAGGCTCGCCTGGAATGTGATTGGGTTGAGGGACACCAGTGGAGTGGGGTATCCTGTGGGTTCCGCGGCCACAAGCATAACGGCCTGAATAGAAGAGTTGTAGTTGGCTGCTAGTGTTAAGATAAGCTACGGAGATTGCATGGAGCACGGGAAGCAAGCAGCCTGGAGGATTTCAAAGTTCTCGACATTGATCGCTAACTGATCTCCAGCCTGTCACTGGATGTATATTACTTTTACCAAGGCCTGCATCTCCGCCTACGTTCCGACGCTGGTGTCGGTTATAAGCTTAATCATGCAGAGCACCCTAGGGTTTAGCTCCAAACCCTAGCAATTCTTGTTGAGTGATCAAAAGGAGCAGATCACAGTTAGTTTTCGGTCCTTGTCATTAAGCCTGAACAGTTCTTCACTCAGTTGCAAAGTTGCAGAGCCAGTGGAGAGCAGAAAAATCATGCATCGCACACTTGCGAGCTAGTCATGAGTTAAGTTTATTAGTGAGCGAGTGCGTGATGAGGAACTATTCGCTCAGTTGCAAACAGCTAGCAGAAAAGACAGTGCGCGACAATGCGACGAGGAGCTCATCGCACAGTCGCGAGCCAATTCACAGTCAGTGAAAACCCGGTGCGACAATGCGACGAGCGCTTAATCGCTCAGTCGCCGAGCAGCAAACAACTAAGTAGGATGTGCGAGTGAGAGACACCTTGTGCATCGCAAGGTCATAGGTGACTTGACGGTTAAGTGAAAAGCACGGCGAGTGCGCAACTATGGTGTATCGCTCAGTCGCAAGGCAAAGGTCAACTCGGATGAAAACATCGCGACAGCATGATAGTGAGCTCATCGCTCAGTCGCAAAGGAATTAATAGCTCGGGTTACAACACAGTGAGTGTGCGACTTGAGCTCATCGCTCAGTCGCTGAGATATGGCCAGCTCATCAAAATGAGTTGCGAGTGCGCGACTGACATGCATCGCAGACTCGCTAAAAAAGTAGCAGCTTGGATGAACGTGCAGTGAGTGTGCGACTAATGTGCATCGCAGACTCGCAGAGCAAGGAGCAGTTCACAAAAAGACAGTGCGGGTATGCGACAAGAGCTCATCGCTCAGTCGCAGCATAAAACATAGCTCGGGACAATGCATTACGGGTGCGCGATAAAGAGTCATCGCTCAGTCGCGAGGAAAAAGTCAAGTTAGGAAAATGCATAGCGAGAGCGCGACGAGCAGGTAATCGCTCAGTCGCAGACCAAGACATGCAAGGTGATTTTCATTCGCGACTATGCGATAAACAACAAAAATAGTCAAATGATAAAACATGCTGACGTGTCAGAAGGAGAAAGAGTTGAAAAGTCAGAAAATGCCAAAAAGAATGCCACGGAGGAGAATGTCATCCACGTCGTTGACCATGCAGAGAAAGATAGTGATGACAGTTACAGTAGGAAGACGAAGAGCCGAGGCAGTTGAGATTCCTCAGGCAGATAGGTAACCTAAAAACAGTTACAGCCCAAGAATAGGTCGAGGATAAAAAGAGAGAAAAGAACCATTGAGGGGTGGTTGAAGAACTCAGAAATTGAACAGGCTAGCACAGTAGATTTGAGATTACATTGTAATTTGCAGTTTTCAATAAAGAAGAGTGTTTTGTGTGTTCTGTATATTTTCTGTTGTGTACAAACTTCAGTAGAGTAGTATTCT
>MU224084.1:564486-590800 GCA_018584345.1 Thuja plicata
TTTCTAAATTATCTAAACATTGATTCCCCCCCCCCCCCCCCTCTCAGTGTTTCCAACAATTGGTATCAAAGCTCTGGTCCTCTGAAAGAAAGTTTAACCACTTGAGGAGATCATGGAATCATAAGAAGTAAAACATCTGAAAATGAATCTTGAAGCAGCCCTTGAAGATCTAGACAGATCTGAGAAAGAAAATGAAGAACCAAAACTAAAGGTTGATGGCTCTCAAATGCTTATCAAGAAACAAAGGAAAAATATGAAAGATTGCTCTACCAATGATTTGGGAAAAATGGTCAAGAAACTGAATGAAGAGAACATGTCTCTAAAAGATAAGATAGAAGAATTGAATGACCAGTTAACTGATAGCCTATCATCTATTGAAGAAAAGAAAAAAGAAAATAAATAGTTAGATGAAGAACTCATGCAAGCTAATATGAAAATCTTGGAGTTGGAAAACATCAAGAATAAGATTGAATCTGAACTATCAGGAGCAAAAGACAAGATTGATAAACTACACACAAGTTCTGATCTAATTCAATCACAGCTTTATGTACAGAAACTAAAAGGTGATACTACTGGTATGGGATACAATATAGCTCAAATTGAGATCAATTCATCACAAGAAAGAAAGAAATCTCAAACAAAATCTACAGCAGAAATGAAAACTAAAAATCTTGAAGAGACTAAAACAAAAGATAAGCACAAGATAGTTAGTCGTACTTGTTATGCATGTAACAAGCATGGACACTTGGAAAGAGATTGTAAGGATGTAAGACCCTTCAATGGTTATTTTTACTCCTATAATAAGTTTGGTCATAGGGCTATTCATTGTAGGATAATTCAAAGAAATCAGTCACAACTGAGGAATCAGACTCAATACAATCAGAGAAACCAACCTCAAAGAAACTTACAGAACATTACATGTCAGATATGTAATTACAATGGACACATAGCCAAGTAGTGTAGCATGATGAATAAAAATATCAAACCTCCTATCATTTGTCACTCATGTGGAAAAGCTGGACACATCTCAAGGTTTTGCAGATCAAGAACAAAAGGACAACAGAATCCTAAAAATTCTTTGTTTGAGGAATCAGGAGAAGTTAAGTTTATGGAAGCTAAAGCTAACTCAGATAAAATATGGGTTGAAGTAAAGAAGGATAATGAAGAGAACAAGGTAGTAGATGCATCCTCAGTGGATGCACCTTCTACTTCTGGATAGTTGACCCTCATGGTCTTAGGGGGAGCTATTCTAGCTCTGAAACCCTGCATGGCAGGTATACTCACCTCCGAGTATGCGCATTTGGATTCATGTCAGTGATAAAAAAAGAATACAGTATTCATTCACACATTGTCTATACTTCATTCTGAATAAAGTTTGAAAGTCTCAATAAAAGCACTTATGACATTAAATGTGGAAAAATTTTATATAAATCAGTGGATTGATTGATTACTCTCATTGTTTACATTTGAGATCATAAAACCTACGGAGAGCACAGGAGCACTAAGCATCAAATAAATCAAAGCTATCAATTTGATCAGTTGGCGAATGGATTACAAGTTGAAATGGAACCCTAGAAGTCATGTCATTTTGAATTTTCATAAAACCCTACTTAATCAAGTTGCAAGTAAGTATGGCAACCCCGGTTGTATTTGACATTGCTGAAAGGAAGAGATTTGTCTTTAAGAAGCATTCATTCAAGTCTATATTAGATGATGTTGAAGGAGCATTCTCTAAGACTCCGTTAGGAGTCATACACATGGAAGACATTCACGCGTACATCTACTGCAAGAAGGAAACTGTTGGACACAACAACATAGCTACTCTTATGGGTTCAATGATGAAACCAGACTACTCATTCAAGGATGAATACCTGCATCTCATTGATAACCCTATCTTTGAGTATTCCAACATGCACGACTTCTATGAGCCATAATGGGTGAAGATATTACTGAGTAGGATACATGATGACCTATACTAGATTGGTGAGGTTCCTGTCTGAATCACTGCAGACCTAATCCATGAATTAACTAGACTTCCTAAGACTGGACTAGTTCTTCCTACTAGCAAGGATGTTAAGAAGTAGGTTGAACAAGTTTTCTTATCTAGAAGTGATAGGCATGGTATGACAGTTGATCCTATTAAGGAGGATTATATCAAACTACTCACTATGATACTTGGATACAAGTTTCAGCAGGCAAGCAGACTAAATAGTGTGTCCGCAGCAACAATTTTGGCAGCAATAAGGATAGTGAAAGATAACACTCATTAAAATCTCTATGAACTATTGTGCACATAGCTGATTAATAACATCAAGGCTATTAAGCATGACAAGAGAAAGATATTCAGGTTTGGCTCTTTGATCATCTACCTATACTTCCACATTGTTGGTAAAGTTGCAAATCTTTACCTAGATAGAATTAAACCTACTATGACTCAGATATCACTAAAAGCTACATCAGAGAGTAGTGCAAAAGATATTATGGATATGGATATCAAAACATTCAGGATCAAGATACAGAAGAGGTTCAGGATGCCTGAGAAGATAGTTGAGAAATACAAAGACACCATATGCTTCATGGTGGAAACTGATTGTACTTGCATGGAGGCAGTTGAGCCTAGAACAAAATGGATTCACCCTCTTGGTTATGAAGTTGAAGAACATGTTCTGGAAGGTTATGCACAAGTCCTCATATCTACACCCAAGGATCCCAATGAACCTAGATGGGGTACTTACAGAGAAAAGACAAATCAAGTTGATTCTATCTTATACAGTGCTGACAACAAAAGGAAGGCATCAAGGATTGCCTCAAATATATTAAAGGTTCATGGTGTTACACAAGAAGACCTAGATAGAGCTAGGGAAGCTAAGATTGCCAAAGAACATGAGAAAACTCCCACAAAAATGAAAACAAAAAAGACTGATGATATGCCTAAAAAGAAAAAGAAGAAATCAAATGTAGACACATCTGCGCCATCAACCACCATTGATCTAGAATCTTCTCCACCTTCTGTACCCAGCAAGTTGTCTAGAAGGAAGAAGCAAGTTCCTACAAGTCATCCATCCTCAAGAACCACAAGGAGCAAGGTAAAGAACACACAAGCCCCTCCTGAGGTAGGATTTAGACCTATTCTAACTGTTCTAAAGAATAGAATTGTTAATGAAGAAAGACTAGAATCTCTCGAGAATGTATATTAAAAATATCAAGAGATAGACAAATTAGAGATTCATTCTATGATCATCTCTCACATGATTAAGTTCAAAAGGATAGTATTGGAACTCAAAATAGTCATACCAGACAAGGTATGGAACATACTTGATATATTAAAGAGGCAAGAAATTGAAGAGGATATGAGGATAAGAGAAGAAACATTGGATAGTCTTCTCCCGGTATGTTTGTATGATGAGAAAGCCATTTTGTTGGATTTAGTAAAGCTGCACCTAAGAACCAAAACAAAAATTCTCCATATCATGAATAAGGAGTATGATCTAGTTGGTGAAGAGACTCAGAAAGCATTTGAGCGGGTATTTATGGATAGACATATGTATCCATCAACGGCACCTAAAACAAAGGTAACTTCAGTTCCTCCCAAACAGGTTACGAAACCAGTTATTCAAAATGCACCTAAGATAGGTCCACAGGTTTTAGCGCCCTCAATTTCAATAACTTTTGATACAGGAAAAGATTCAGGAGATACTATAGTGATTGATAATATCAAAATATTCATGATCGCCTTGGACAATGATATGGACAAAGTTGAAAAAGAATTTAGAACTGAGGAGACAAAGGAGGTGTGCACTGATGACACATCTTTGCAACAAAATAAAGTTCCCTCTAAAGATTCAATAGACTTGAATAAAGAGGAAGATAATTGAAATAATGAGACACCAGTCGTGAAGATCCCAGTAAAAAGAGAATGCATGGATACTAGTCAGAATACCATATTCACACCATCCATTAAACCATCAAACTCATTTTTGTCAAGTTTAACTCATGACTCAGCAAGTCTAGATGCATGGGGAGAAGAAGACCTGATAAAAATCAGTGTCCTAGCCATGGAAAAATCCAAAGAGAAACAAGTTACAAGGAACCCTCTCTTCTTGGAATCAGTGAACATTCTAAATGACCTAGTGCCCACAGACAAGAAAGTGGATAAAATTTAGTCAGTTGATGATGTAGACAGCATCCTAACAAGCTTCAAATCACACTTTACAAGCCTAGTAGACTCACCTACTAGAATTGTAGAAGATAAATATAAAAAGGAAAGATTGAATGAACTAACAAAGAATTTTTCTTTAGATTTAAAGTCATTAAATATTGGTCAGACAATGTTGAAAGAATTGGCATCAAAAGGCAGAAAGGTTATAGCAAACCGTATGGACAGAGTGAAATTCACCTCAGAGCACATCAAAAAGATTGAAGAAGTTGACATCTTGGTTGACAGTGTTAGAAAATTAGTTGAAACATCCATGCAAAACATGAACATCTGCAACAATATCTATCAAGGTCAGTTGGAAAAGATTGAAAAGGCAAAGTTTGAGATCAATAAGATAAGAATCAGACAGACTCAACTGAGAAATGCACTAGCGCCCTCCTTAGCAGTTCTGGATGAGAACATTAAATAGATTGATGAAACCATTTCTACCTATGATCAAGGACCTAGATTAGACTTGACAAAGATGGAAAAACTCACATATGACCTATGCACCCATCTACAAACAATTGATGCACTAAAGGCATTCTGGCAGCAAGAGATGAAGAATTTGTAGATAACATATCCAAATGTATACATGGAGTAAGTATCTAGAGACTTACAATTTTGACACCTTTGTCATTAATGTCAAAGGGGGAGTAATGTATGTATGAAGAATAGTTTATATATATGCAAAGAAATATATAGTATATGAGAATATACAGTTCTTTGGGTGTTAGTCAATTTTGAGTAACTTGGCCACATTCCTTTGTTGCCATTAATGACAAAGGGGGAGATTGTTGGCAAGTTGACTCCCAAGGAGTATATGACTTATTTTGTGTTGTCATTATGGAAACAAAGTCATATGAAGTTTTGAAAGAAAACTATGAAGTGAAAATTGACTAAGTGTAGAAGATAGAACAGAACACTGACTTGCAGTCAATCAGAGCATCAGCACACGTGCGTACGATCACATCAGGATATGTGTGTTTAGAACTAAGCTCTATGGTATGTGTTTATGCTTACCCTATACACACATGGTAAAAAATGTTAGTACGAACAAGTTACAAAAAGAACAAGTACACTAGAAGTCCATAATACAGAGTATGGAGCCGACTTTAGGTTTTTGATTAGCGTGTAAACTTTTGTTATGTAAAGGCTAAGCACCTATTGTAATAAGTTTTTAATCATGTATTAAACATTATTGTAAACATGCTTAAGACAATTTGTTTGGAATCATTGTGAATGTTGTTTTTGGGCCGACTAAGGTCTTGTTTATAGTCACGTCTATTCAGGCATAAACATATATATATATATGTAATGTAAAGATATATTTGAAGTGTCGAAGAAATATGTAGAGAAGAGAAGTATAAGGATATCAGTATGAGATAGATCCCTTAAAGAATATAAGAGCATAAGCGCATAATTGGAACTGATCAGACATCTATATCATATACAGCAGTTCACTTTTGGATATAGTGCATATCTATTATCAGGAGGTTCTAGCCTTCTTTCTCATTGAGTAGTGATCTCTTGGATAGTGAGTCCTCACCCCTAACAGGTTTGTTTATAAAAGACTCCTAACAGAGTTAGGCCTTTAACTAGGTCATTGTACTTGCATTGTAAAGACTACTCCTAACAGGGCAAAGGAACTTTAACAGGTTCATTATACTAGTGCAATATTTGTGGGTACTAATTCCCACCGTGATTTTCCTCTAATCAAGGTTTCACCATAATCATATTATGTGTTATGTGATCTTGTGTTAAGCTTCAAGTGTTATATAATTGATTTATGTTTAAATTTGTTGAATTAGCTAAACACTGATTCACCCCCCCTTCTCAGTGTTTCCAACACTTACAAACTCAAAATATTTAGATTCCTCCATAGTATTCCTAATAATGGAGATGGCTTGAATAGTATTACCTAGCACTTGTATAATAGGCTAGAACAGGTTGTCTATCAGGACTCCATCGTGAACATGGCCCCCCGCCTAGTATTCTATGCCTAGAATTACCACCAGCATCATGTGTTCATGGTATTTTTCCCGCATGAAGATGCGAGTGATCTGTCCCTCTGGTGGCTCATTCAGAGGCACTCCTTTGGTGAATCCACAATGTATTCCCAAATGTGTCACCATTGCTGCTCTGTTAACTCGACTAACAGCATAGTCTATAAATAGCAGGAATTCGACCGTCAAGACTTGACTAGTCTCTAGAGGAATCATTTCAAACTTACCTCGACTGTGGATATTTAGAATCATGCTCCTATGTCAGAGGTCACAGGATACATGGCTTCCTCTGGAAGTATCGATAAGACCCATTCCTCATCCTATTCCTTTTCTTGGGGTTGCAGATTTTTCTTCAGTAATGATCTTTGATAGTTCCTCCGGTATGTTTTCAATATGGTCAATTCCCCTGTCTGAATCCCCATCAGCCCCCATGTTTTCCAAGAAGTCCACCACCCTATTCCCTTCCTGGTAAATGTGTTGAATCTGATAATCACCCAGTTTATTCAAATGTTCTGATATTCTCAGAATCCATGTTGCTATTTTTCATGATTGGAATCCAAAATTTGTGATTCCACTAATGATCACCTGGGAGTCTCCTTCGATAATGATTTTGTCTATTTCATTTGAGACACACCAATTGATTCACGCCTCCAAGGAAGAAATGTATGTCGTGTTATTGGTGGTAACACCAATGGATCCCACCAGGGCTCTGGAAACTACTCCTTCCTCATTACAAAAGATAATGCCTATTCCACTCTTCCCTGGGTTACCTCTGCTAGCCCCATTGAAATTTAATTTCATCTAGCCTTTCTATGGTGCCTTCCATGTCACTGTCTTTCTGTCCATCTTCCTATCTTTCATAATGTGTCCCTCACTTTTCCTAAAACTCCATAAAGCTTCCATATCGAGAACCCATTTAGATTGATATCTGAAAGCCAATCCTTGTGTTATGTTGTTAATTACCTCTTCTATGGCTGATTTGGTCATATTTTGTAATGATTTCATTTCCATCTCCCTTTCTTTGAATATCCTCCTATTCCTGTCTTTCCAGATGTGCCATATTAGGAGGGAGGGACTCACTATCCATAGGGATCCCCATTTTGAATGTCTCCTTTGAATCAGCCATGAGTTCATGAATTCCTTGATTGTGTCGCTCCTTGCAACACTCCATTGTAGCATTACTAGCAACCAATTCCAACAATCATGTGCGAAAGGGCACCAAAATAGGAGATGGTTTATCATTTCCTCCTCTTGTTTACACAAGATACATCGATTAGGTCCCGCGATCCCAATCTTCTTCAGATAATTTCTTGTAAAAATCTTTCCATGCAACACAATCCAAAGGAAAGCCCCTTCTTTCAGGAGTGGTCATTTACCCCAGCATAGTATCAAGGGCTATTTTCTCTCTTTGCTTTTGAACCTCTGCAGTTTGTATCCCAAATTGACTTTGTATTCTCCTAATTTAGATGCACTCCATTTGAGTTGGTCCGCTGCATCCGAAGGAACGACTATTTTTGCTAATAGAAGTTCCGTCAATTTGATTTTATTGTATGTATTACCTTCCTCCACTAATTTCCATCCTACCACTGGAGAAGAATTCTGTTGTCGGTCCAAATAATCTGCTACCCATTGGCCCATCGAGGCTTCTATCAAAGAGACCCAATTCTTGTCTTCAAAATAATCTATTAGAGGGGGATCACCATTCCAGGAATATCGCCAGAACTTTTCTCTACGGTCATTACCAATTTTCCAAGTGAGGTGGTCTATGATAAGATCACGGCTATTCCAAATAAATCGCCACATATGGGACCCTTTTTTGAGTTGGCAGCTGTCATAACTCTATCAGGTTCATAGGAATCCAAATATTTGGCTGCCATGACCTTGCACCATGGCTTTGAAGGATATCTGAACATCTTCCAAGCCAGTTTGGCTCCTAGTGCTCTATTCTGGAAACTCATTTTTCTCAATCCAATGCCTCCATCTTCTTTAGACTTACAATCCAGTTCCCATTTGATAAGGGGAATTTTTTTGTTCTCCTTTGAGCCTTCCCACATAAATTTTTTCAACAACCCATCAATAGAAGCTGTTGTTTTATTGGTCATTTGATAAACCAACATGTAATATATAGGGACGGTCGGGAGCACCGATTTGATCATTTGTATTCTACCTACTTGAGACAACCACTTATTTTTCCAAGATGATTCTTTATTTCTACATCTGTTTACAACTTCTTCCCATGTTTTGAGGTCTATTCTACCCAAGAATAATGGGACTCCAAGATAAACAATGGGGAAATCTGTTGATTCAAACCCCAGAATGCTAATGATATTATTGCTCAATCTACTATTGGTATTGATAAAATATACCTTAGATTTGAATTTACTCATACTCTTCCCCGAGCCTTTTTCATATATGTCCAGCACTCCTTTGATAGCCTTAGCTTCCCTAATCAATGCTTCTCCAAAAAATATTGTGTCATCAACAAAATGAGAGTGCGTAACTGGATCCAAGTTGTTGTGGATAGAAACCCCTATCCATCGGCCCAGTTCTGTCTATTTTTTAATATTTCTACCAAGGACTTCTGCCATCAATACAAAAATAAAGGGAGATAGGGGGTTGCCTTGTCTTAGCCCATTAGTAGCTTGGAAGAAGCCACAAATAGAATCGTTAACAAGAACTGAGAGGTGAACTGAAGATAAGCAATGAGATATGCACCTAATCCAGTCTTTGCTAAAACCAAATCGAAGGAGGACTTCAAAAAGAAAGGACCACCTGACCCTATTGTATGCTTTGCTGACATCTAATTTAACAATCATACATTTTTGTTTATTGGACTATAAGGATTGAATGGATTCTCCTGCCAATAGAATGCTATCTGCAATTTCTCTGCCTGGAACAAATTTGTGTTGTTCAACCGAGATAAACCTGTCAAGCATCGGTTTCAATCTATTTACCATAGCTTTTGATATAATTTTATACAAGGAGTTACATAGAGAGATTGGATGGAAATCTACCATAGTCACACAATCGTACTTCTTTGGGATCAGAATGATGACCGTATTGTTGACCTCTCTAACAAATATGCCCTTCTTCCTGAAATCCTCCACTACTTTAAGGATTTCATCTCCCATAAATCTCCAACATTTTTAGAAAAAATCTGAAGACATGCCATCTGGGCCAGGGGTTTTATCGGGGAGGTTGTCAAATGTGGCTTTTTTTATTTCCTGCAAAGAGAAAGGGCGCATCAACTCTAAATTGTCTACCTGCAAGACCATCTTCAGAATTACCTCCAATAGATGATGAGGCTCCTGCATTCTGCCTTACTCAAATTCCCTGAGAATTTATTTGAAATAATTAACTGCTACAATTTCTATAGCTCCAACATCTTCCATCCATGTTCCAAGTCCATCTTGGATGCAGTTAATTCTGTTGTTAGATCTCTTTGCATTGACCGACACATGGAAAATTTTTGTGTTAAAGTCACCTTCTCTGGTCCAGTTATCCCTTGATTTCTCTCTCCAGAACACTTCTTCTCTGATGAGAATCTTGGCTAGTTCATTTTTCAAAAAAAATTCATGTAAGAAGTCATCATTGGTCATACCTGCCGCAATGACTTGACCATTAAGCTTATCTAGTTCCTCTTCAATTCAGATTTTTTCAGCAAATGTATTTTTGAATGTATCTCTATTCCAAATTTTTATATGTTCCTTCACCGATTTAAGTTTTTTCATAAAACAAAAACTCCGAGTTACTTTAAAAATGTTACTCTCCTTCCACCAGCTTTCCAATTTTGGTAAGAAGTCTTTATCTCTCCACCACATGCTATGAAATCTGAAACTTAATTTCTTTGCCATCTTTAGAGTCCTCATGAATAATAAGCTGAACTAGTAAGTGATCTGATAAAGAGAATGGAAGAATATTGGAGTCCAAATTGAAAGAGGAATCTAGCCAATGAGAACCTACCAGAAATCTATCCAATCTCTCCGAAATTTTGGTAAATTTTTCTCTCTGATTGGTCCAGGTGAATTTTCCATTAGATGGAATCACATCAAAGAAATGGTTCTTGAAAAAAAAGTCTCTTAAATCATCCATAATTTGAGAAGACATCCTTAATCCCCCCGACTTTTCTTCTAAGTCTAGCAGAGCATTGAAATCCCCTATAATGATCACATTGGAGCTGTCTATAGAGGCTATTTTTGTAGATATTTCTATCCACACCTTCCTTTTATCTTCTATTTTCACCGGTCCATAGACATTGAAAATTGGGAAAATCAAATTCTTTTTCAAGAAAATTACTTTACCATAGATCCAATTGGAAGTACTAGTAAGTTTTGTCACCTTAATATTGTAAGGATTACACATCATACCAAGTCCTCCTGCCTTTCCTCTGGATTCTTGGAAAAATCCTTCCATTCGATTGCATGAATGCAAAAATCTGAGAGCTTTATCGAGATTAAGTTTCATCTCTTGGATTAAGACTATGTCGCTCTCCATTCTTTAAAATGCTTGTTTGACCAAGCATTTTTGTCAAGGGTCTCGGAAAGATCCCTGACATTCCAAGTTGAGATTTTCATCTTTCACCAAGGGAGATCCCACCTCCCTTGGCTTTTCTAAGAAAATCAAATACATTCATGATTCCTTTCTCTTTTTCTCTTTCTTCTCTTTTATGCTTATTAGATCACCTTCCCCTGCCACCTTTGGTTTTACCAATAAGAACATTGACCGATTGGCTAACATTCCTTGGTTTGACATTTTCTAATTCATCTAAAGGACTAAAGTCATCTTCTGAATCAAGGTCAATTTCCGTGTCTGAAAATGTGTGGACAGTCGATGTAGCCTTTTCCATTGGGGAGGACTCCCTAAGCATCTGCTTATCTCCCGAACCTGAACATTCACGAGATGTTGTCTTCAAAGGACTCGATGGTGCTAAGTTTTGTGGCTCCATCTATTTTGGAGAAACATTTTTTGTAACCATTTTATGATTTCAATGCTTTGGGATCCAAACTTTTGCTGGTTTAACAAAAATCAAGCAATCCTCTGTTCTATGGTTTTTGAATCTGCATCTCCAGCAACCCAGAATCGGGGACTCGATTTCTACCTGTTGTTTCCAAACACAACCTCTAGTTTTAAGGTTGACAAAGGCTGGGATCTTCTTAACTGCCACAATCTTAATCCTTGCATACAAGTAAGAATCATTATCAATGATTTTTTCATCTACTTCCATCAAAGTTCTCAACGATCTTTCGATACATTCCAAACTCACATCACCCCAGTATTCTATCGAAAGATTGTATAGTCTGATCCAAATTGGTTCCTTGTAAATTGCTAAGGGAATCAGATCAAAATTTAGTTGTCATGGTTGCAGATATAATGGGAATGATTCACAGAACCAGTTTTGTTGGTTCAATATAGGATTTCTGATCGATTCTTCACTGAAAACCACTATAAAGAATCCTTTTGGAATGAATTTCAAAACAATATCTTTGCTCCAGTTAGAGATCACACATTCACTAATTTGAAATCTGGTCTTCCACGTACCTATGAATCTACCTATAACTGCCATCTTCTTCCAAAGTTCAATATCAAATTCGATATCATCCTGGAGATCGATATCAATTGGTTCTTCAACTTCCGAGGCTTCTTTACCTCTGCAAGGTTGTGGCACTCTTCTATCTTCCCTATGATTTTGATAGAACCCACCATTTCTGGTTCGGTCTCCAAATTTTCTCCTCCCCTGCATCTCCCCCCTAAATTCCATATTGTATCATATATATATGTGTGTGTGTGTGTCTTATATAATACATATCATATTGAATATATATTTTTTACTATATATATATATATATATATATATATAGTTTCATATCATATATATATATATATATATATATTTATTTATTTATTTATTTATTTATATTTATATTTATATTTATATTTATATTATAATATAAAATATATATTACATACAATTTAAATAATATGAATCTTCCTACCACCTTTTATATGTAAACACTGAATTATTTCATTTAGGTCCTACCATTTTGTCGGGTACCCAAAAATATCGGGTACCCGATAATAAACTGGTGTAACTTTTACCAAAATATTCCCTGCCCCCACAGACTAGAGAATCATGAAATTTTAGACTTTTTTCACGGGATTCAGACGTGTTGTAGATTTTTTTTTTAAAAAGTGATTTGGGGCCCATTTTTTCAAAGTTACTTAATTTAAGGTGTTTTCTGTCAACTTTTGGTCTCACGATGGGAAGCAGCAGTCGTCAAAAGTACAAACGGAAGAGGAAGGTGATGGATGAAGAAATTCAAGCATATAGGGAAAATCACCGAAGAAAGAGAATAGGTATGTTAAACATTAACCAAGGTGACCCCATAAATGTAGTTGCAAGTGAAGAGGATGTTGAATTTGAAAATAATATAGAAATTAATTTTGTGAATAACAATGTATGGAGTGAAGATGAAAATGTAGAGATGGAGAATGAAAATGTAGACTTGGGGAATGACAATGAATGGAATAAAGATAAAAATGTACAGATGGAGATTGAAAATCTAGACTTGGGGAATGAAAATGTTGCACATGAAGAACCAAATGAACGTTACACATCTCCAAATTATATGTTAAATGAAGTCCCTTACAATAAAGATAATCAAACTTCAAATTTGAAACTTCAAATTTGGGGCTTTCAAGAACCCTAAATGGTTAATTGAAATTGAGGAGAACATTATGAATAATTAGGAAGGAAAGAGATCACATAGAACTGTTAGGTTGTGGGCTTCAAGACTTTATGATCATTTTTTTTATAAACAAGACGTTGGTTGAGCAATGTCAAATTTTTGTGCAGTTGTTAAAGATGCAAAAGATGAGACCTATGCTTGTGAAATTGAAGATTCCTGTGAGCAAGAAAATGGATAGAAATGTCATTGTTGTGAATAATCTTTTCAATTCTCTCAATAGCATTGGGAATACTAGTAGATAAAAAGACAAGAGAGTTGCTCGGAGGGTTATTGCAACCTCCTTAGTAAGTCATCAGTTGAGAAAGGCTCGTTTGATGAGATAAACTTGTGTTGACTTCAATATAGACCGTAAAACTTTGGATAGAGAACTTGAAAGAAGAGAAAGACTTGATGATCCACTTCAAATTGATACATGGGCTTATGGTGGGAGACTTCCACGTTTTGATATGAAGCTAACAGATGTTGTCAAGGATAAAATTTAGCAATTTTGGCATGCTAACTCAAGAGTGTCACCAAATGTGAAGGATGTATTGAAGTTGAGATTTGGAAATCGAGACCACACTCCACATCCTAAACATTATGTGGAGGTAAGTCAAACAATGTATAAAAAAAATTGTGAGACACATCCAACATTGAAAATATCACAAAGGTCTTTTGAATCCGTGAAGCGATTTTATTGTGTACCCCTTAAGATTCGGAATACATGTTGTTTCAAATATCATGTTGATTTTTCAATGCATCATGAACTGTTACGGTCCATTCATTCTACTTTGAATGCTAATGAAATGCTAGAGGAGTGTGGTGCAAGTGCTCTTCCCAAATCATCAAGAGACTTTCTAGATCAATTTTTATGTTGTAGAGATCATGGTTGTTTATTTTACAAAAAGGATTGCTTAAATGTCAAGTGCTCAAAATGTAGTGGCTTTTTCAAGTTTAGGACATGTTTTCATGAGGGTTTGGAACACTATTTTTGAAAGACACTCGTCCAAAAAAAGTTACATTAAAGATTGGAGGTGAAGGCTGTAGATGTGAGTTAGTTGCAAACGAATACAATGTTGCTGATTTTATTTCAAATTTCAAGAAAAAACTTTTTTACAAGTATGCAAGGCATAGTCACGGGTCTCAAAGGTTGAACCAACAATTCAGGATGTGTAAGGACACTTTCCCCATTGGAAATATTATATCTTTTGTAGACTTTGCGGAGAACTATACATTGCAGCCCCAAAATGAGACTCGAGCTCAATATTACAATTCCATTCAAGTTGCTATTTTTGTACACATCACATATAGACATTCCCCTAATAGCACAAAAGATGAGCGGAAGATAATCAAAGAGTACCATTTTTATATGAGAGATGATAGGTCTCACTCTCATGAGTTTGTCCAACATTGTTTCGAGAACTATTTTGACTTCTTGCAGGAAAATGATATTGCTATGGATAGGCATCTCATTTGGTCGGATAATTGCATCGGTCAATTTAAGAATGCCAGGATGTTTTATTTTTTTTGTAGAATTCATGTGGAGAGAGGTGTACCTCATATTTGGATTTTTTTGAGTCAAGGCATGGGAAAGGTGTTAGAATAATAAGCAGAAAAATGCAAATATTAACACACAGAAATTTAACGTGGTTCACCCAATCCCTGGGCTACGTCCACCAACAGTAACTCCAATGTCTTTATTATTATCCAGTGATTACAATCTGAAAAACCTGCAACTCAATACCACCACAAGAAGCTACAAAATCCCTCATACCATGAATCTCAAATCCTAAGCCCTTTTCACAAGTATTTTTGACATAACCTAATTAGGGAAAAAATACTCTGACTAATAGAAAATTGATGGCCGACCCTTTACAATATTATTAAGTCATTGTTGGCGCTGCCCCTTGACCCCATTAGGGGCTCTGTCCCTTGACCCCACCTGGGGCGCTGCCCCAGGACCATGCAAGGGGATCTACCCCTTGACTCTGAGCTTGGGGGTGTTTCCCCCTATCCCCTGTAGATAAGTCTGGGGGGAAACCGCACCGAAAGAACCTGAGTCTGATTAGGCTCCACATACATAACAATCTCCCACTTGGAGGCTAATTAGACTCCACAACAATATCAAAAGGGGAGCATGATGGAGCAGGTCCATGTGTGAAGAGAGCTCTAGTTAAGGAGGAATTGAGGATTTTAGTTGGTGTACTTCTTGATGCTCGTTCTATTGTTGATTGGTGTACTTTAGCATTGTCATAGGGGGGACTCTTGATTCTACACTGCGTAGATTCTTTTGGTTGGTTGAGGAGAGAACTATAGGAGATAGATTGGAATTTCAAACAATGAAAGACTCTTCAAAAATGCATTCATTATGAAGCTCCAATAGTAGTACAAGGACCATTTGGACACAAGAGTTGGCTTGTTTTTGCCCCATGTGTTTTCAGTATGATTGGGATCACTGTGAGTCAAGTGAGTGGGTGGATACATGGGTTCCACAGTATCTAACTCCTTTATCTTTTCCACTCTCTATAAGAAATGATGACATGGAGACTTTGGTTGAGTATGACCATCTTTCATATCTTCTGCAGCTAGGAGATGTTTTGCATTGGTTGCACTGCAGGGGAATGATGAGAGGTCAGATTAATGGTTAGCATGTTGTGTATGAGGTAAATAGAATCTTGCACAATCGATGACAGATGGTGATGGGTTCACGTATCCTACTATTTTATTTTTTGTTGTGAGAACATGGTTGCGAACATATATTATTAGAAAGAATGGAATTCCTGCATTTGAAGATTGTGAGAAGCACAAAACTATTCTCATGTATTCACACCTTGTTATAGCAACAAATGTCAAGTTGTTAAAGCATCAAGGAAGACCAAAGACAAAATAAATTTGGACTATTAGTACTGCTAATCATGAAGCACTATTGGAGACCCTAAAGAAAAGAGATGACCCTTCAGGAACACTTGACTAGGTAATAAGTTAACTCTGTGCAAGGTTTTCTAAGTTCGTTAAGCTTAAATTCAATACATTAATCTCACCTTTCTTAGATTCTATTTTTGAGTCAATAAACTTGGTTTTGTATGTGGATTGTAACTTGGTGCAGGACCACCTATGAAGACACCTAGGGTCACCATGGATCCAATTAGAGATAGAAGGACAAAAGAATCCTTAAAGGTTAATTGGGATCTTTTGAATTCTATAATGGCAATTTGTAACAATCAATTTGATTTAAAAATTAATAAGTCCTGATAAGGACTTAGGACCAAAATCATGTATGGGTGGCCAATAGTGCCAACAAGGGATCTAAGTACAGAATTTTTCAGAAATAGGCAATGAAATCTCATAATTTTTTATTATTTACTTATGTCATTTGCATGGTTTGAATTATTACAATTTTGATTGTTGTTTCTAATGCTTTAAGGATATTATTTTCATCATTTCAAACAATCTTTGATGTTCTGAAAGTTTATTTGAATCATATTTTATCAATAGGTGTTGACTGGTCTTTGAAAGTCACAGATTTTACTTGATAGTTTGGTCTTTTTGCAATAAAATGGATCAGTCCATGAATGACAACACTCTGATTCTCTTGGAATGATTCCATTATGAATTTTACAATATTCTTCTTACATGGTCTTCTGGAATGATGCTATTATGCACTTGTAACCTGTCAAGACAAGTTGTTTGGGGTTTCTTGGGACCCTAGGAAGTCTTGAGGTTATCCTTGTGTCATTTGGAAGTCATTTGACCTCTTGGAGAAAGTGGAATCCCTTGGGTACACGGTGAGACCTTGGGATTGTTTTACAAAAGTGTGGAGTCTTGTTGTCCAATTTGTGGAGTTCTCCAAGCCTATGTATCATAAGTGCAGATAGATACATACATGATAGATATAGAGGATTCACTGTGTTGTGAGGGTTAGTTGAAAGTAGCTCCATAGTGTATCTTTTAAACCGTTTGTCCTGGCATCGAACCGTCTGCTCCATCGGCTTCTGTTGGCCAGGTATATTTCAGTGACAACCCTATTCCACCCACAGAGTGACTGGAACACTTGTGACCACGCTCGACCCAAGTGTCCCCAAGGTGCACTAAGCACGATTGGGCAGCGATCTTCCAAGGCTCGTATCTCAGACCTTGTGAGATGTATCAACAAACTATCAGGGGCTACGGGATCGTGTTGCTGAGGTCTACAAAAATCTCTCTTGATTTTGGGTGATTCAACTTCATTTGAATTTGGAAAGGCAATCTCATTCGATGCCAAAGCTTGCAGTAAGGGTTAGTTGAAATTAGCTCCATAGTGTATCTTTCAAAGTGTCTGTCATGGCATCAAACCGTCTGCTCCATCGGCTCTGGTTAGCCAGGTAAATGCCAATGACAACCCTGTTCCACTCACAGAGTCACTGGAACGCTCGCAACCACGCTCGACCCAAGTGTCCCGTGTTAAAATTTAAGGACATAATATATGAATTTTAAAATTTTATTATATTAATCTAATATATATATATATATAATCTCAATATATATATATAACATATATTTAATCACTATATATATGTTACTAATATAGTAATAGATATATAAATATATTAATATTTAATTTATGTTGTATGAATGAGACTTGCATTCGAAATCTGTATATACTTGTCTTCATTCAATCTATGAAAAGTGTATATATATATATATATATATATATATATATATATATATATATATATATATATATATATAAGACTATGTCAATAGATAGGCATGTCTCCACGTGGAGATATGTCTCTCTATTGACATGTCTCTTCAATAATAATAAAATGTTTAACCAAAACAATGCATAACCGATGATTATCGACAGTTGATATTAATCAAAACAAATGATGCAAATCGGTGAGAATAATATATCGACATTAATCTCAACCATGGTGAGTATAGCTGATAATCGGTGTTTTACGTGGGATTATATATCCATTTATCTAACTTGATGATTAGCAGGTGATATATATGTCTTGATCGATAATGTGCTATCATAGAAGACCGATAGGAATCGGTATTGAGCAAAACCAATGTCAATGTGAATTTGACCGATGCTAATAGGTATAGTAGAAATATTATTTTATCAATTTAATATACATTGTATATGTATATTGATTTATATAATAATATCATTATTATTATATATATTAGTATGCATATATGTTGTAGAATAATATTATCTCACATCATTTTATCTGAACAACAATATTATCAATTCAATGATGTTTATTTAGGTAAATATGTATATTAATATATATAGTACGAATGACCATTATTATCATATATATATCAGTTATTTATTTTCTCATAATATTATGATCATTTTATCTGATCAAATCTATAAACATCAACACTCCCTCTTAGCTAGGGAAGATAAAATGCACATCACAATAAGCTCAAAAATTGTGAAGGTTTGATCATCAGAAATCAATTCTCATAATGTAATTAGTTTAAACATATTCCCAATATGTGGATTTCCTCCATCAGTGATTCTATCTACAAGTTCTTAGGTGGATTGCCTCCATCGGCAATTCGATCCACAAGCTCTCATATGGATCTCCTCCATCGGCAATTCTATCCACAAACTCACAAGCTTCAATATGGATTGCCTCTATCGGAGTTTCTATCCACAATCCATGAAATCATCTATTGTGATTTGTTTCAGCCATCACACGAAGTCTTTCACAATAGAAGGTGAATGGTCTATTTAAGTAACTTAATCCACCATGCAGGAAATCATCTATTGTGATCTGTTTTAGCCATCACACGATGTCTATCACAATAGAAGGTCAATAGTCTATTTAAGGAACTTAATCCACCATGCAGGAAATCATCTATTGTGATCTATTTCAGTCATCACATGATGTCTATCACAATAGAAGGTCAATGGTCTATTTAAGGAACTTAATCCACCATGCAAGAAATCATCTATTGTGATTTGTTTCTGCCATCACACAATGTCTATCACAATAGAAGGTCAATGATCTGTTTAAGGAACTTAATCCACCATGCAAGAAATCATCTATTGTGATCTATTTCAGCCATCACACGATGTCTATCACAATACAAGGTCAAGTTATTGTAAGGTCATCACCTTCCAATAACTTTTACAAATACAAGTGATAATCATTTGGAAGTCATCACTTCCTCATGATTTACACAAGGCCCATATAGTTATAATATAACATTAGTATAATAATCAATAATCATGTCAACTTTACCTCAGAAGTGGTCAGTGAACTCCCTCTTAATCATAAGGTGTCTACTCTTCTAGATTTCATGATTCCTTTATACTCTTCTTGAATGCAATTCATCAAATTTGGAGAGTTTGGCACGAGCACTTACTCCTTGTCTAAAGTTTTCCCATTAACTCTGCTCATCAATTTCCATTAGATTTACGAGGATTTTTCATTATTGTCTTTAGCTCAATCTTCCTTAATACCAACATCATTCGAAGTTTCCATGATTCAAAATCGGAGGCACCGTCAAGTCTGTCTTCGAGTCTCATTCCATTTACCACTCTGTAGATACAAAATTTCCAAAATCTAATCTAGATCTTCCTTCAAGCGGTTAGGCTTTAATGAAGGAATCTTGCTCTGATACCATGTTAAAATTTAAGATCAGAATATATGACTTTTAAAATTTTATATATTAATCTAATATATATATAATCTCAATATATATAACATATATTTAATCACTATAAATATATATATAGTAACAGATATATAAATATATTAATATTTAATTTATGTTGTATGAATGAGACTTGCATTTGAAATTTGTATATACTTGTCTTCATTCAATCTATGAAAAGCATATATATATTTTTATATATAAGACTATGTCAATAGATAGGCATGTCTCCACGTGGAGACATGTCTCTCTATTGGCATGTCTCTTCAATAATAATAAAATGTTTAACCAAAACAATGCATAACCGATGATTATCGGCAGTCGATATTAATCAAAACAAATGACGCAAATCGGTGAGAATAATATACCAACATTAATCTCAACCATGGTGAGTATAGCCGATAATCGGTGTTTTACATGGGATTATATATCCATTTATCTAACTTGATGATTAGCAGGTGATATATATGCCCCGATCGACAATGTGCTATCATAGAAGACCAATAGGAATCGGTGTTGAGCAAAACCAATGTCAATGTGAATTTGACCGATGCTAATCGATATTGTAGAAATATTATTTTATCAATTTAATATACATTGTATATGTCTATTGATATATATATATATATATATATATATATAATAATATCATTATTATTATATATATTAATATGCATATATAATGTAGAATAATATTATCTCACATCATTTTATCTTAACAATAATATTATCAATTCAATGATGTTTATTTAGGTAAATATGTATATTAATATATATAGTACTAATGACCAGTATTATCATATATATATATATATATATATATCATTTATTTATTTTCTCATAATATTATGATCATTTTAATTGATTGAAGCTATAAACATCAACATCCCCAAGGTGCACTAAGCACAATTGGGCAGTGATGTTCTAAGGCTCGTATCTCAGACCTCGTGAGAGGTATCGACAAACTGTCAGGGGCTACGGGATCGTGTTGTCGAGGTCTACAACAATCTCTCTCGGTTTTGGGCGATTTGACTTCGTTTGAATTTGGCAAGGCAATCTCAGTCGATGCCAAAACTTGTAGTGAGGGTCAGTTGAAAGTCTAGTGTATCTTTCAAACCGTCCGTCCTAGCATCGAACCGTCTGCTCCATCGGCTTAAGTTGGCCAAGTAAATTCCGGTGACAACCCCGTTCATCCCACGAAGTCACTATAATGCTTGCAACCATGCTCAACCCAAGTGTCCCCAAGGTGCACTAAGCACGACTGGGCAGCGATCTTCCAAGGCTCGTATCTCAGACCTCGTGAGAGGTATTGACAAACCGTCAGGGGCTACGGGATCGTGTTACCGATGTTTACAAAAATATCTCTCTTTTTGGGAGATTTGACTTTGTTTGAATTTGGCAACGCAATCTTAGTCGATGCCAAAACTTGCAATGAGGGTCAGTTGAAAGTAACTCCCTAGTGTTTAAGAGCATGAAATAACATGATCCATCCCCTTTTTGTTAATATTTTTTCTTGGGGGTGGATCTCTAATGTGTATCATATTGGATTAACTTCATAAATTCAAGAAAGAAGTGTATTTTGCAGGTGGAGCATTGATTTGGTGAAGTTGTTGGGTTTGAAGGATGAAATAAAGGGTTACAATTTTAGGCTTGGTTATTGGAGCAGGAGTTTTGGCCAAAAGAGGGTAGATTTTTATGATTGAATCTATTATATTATGTCAAGGATATGGTGAATCATCCACCAATTCATTGGTTTAGTGATTGGGAGTCATACATTGAGTGAGCCCTAGATTTTGGAGGGTTTTGAGGACCTATTTGGGGTTTTTGTATCTAGAAAGGTCATAGGACCAAATTGATTTTTTTTCTCTGATTGGGACTAAATTATGCTACTGTCCAAAGGGGAAAGGTCTAGGATCATTTTCTTAAAAGGGCTCCTTTGTAAAAATGGAGCAATTAGGCCTAGGTATGTGAATGAGGACAACAGTTTTTGAGCATGATGTTACAATACAATGTGGGTTGAGTTTGACATGTGTTTTATAACTTGATAAAGGGTATATAAAATATTTATTTGTTTTGGAATTATTTTAGAAATTTTTGCATAAAACATCCAAAAACAGTCATTGCTGAACTTTTGGAATAGGATTGTGTGCCTAGAAAGGACAATTTGGAGTTTGGAGTAAAACTATGCAAGAGAAGTGCTTGGGAATTCGAAGATAGGATAACCCACATATGTTAAGTCCCTTGGAGGGTTTAGAATCAACATTTGTGGTGAGGATCAAGTATTTGGGTCAAAGAATCTATTTGGGCAAATGTAGATAATCATGGAACATGAAGCATGTTTGAATGAACGGGCATGAAGTTGGTAGAAGAAACTTAAGATGTGGAGTATAGTGGGCCAAAGTATGATTTATTTGACCATTGATAGGTCTATTGAAGTGGGTTGGGTCTAGAATTTGATGCATTATTGAAGGAAGGATTTGGGTATTGTTAAAAAACAAAGGAGAATTTGAGTGATCTCGGTAATTTATTGCATCTATTATAACAAATTCAAACAAATTGACATATAACTTCAACAAGATATAATTTAAATCATAATGATAATCAAATATAACTTCAAAATATAACTTCAAGATATAACAATCATAATCATAGTCAAGATATAACTTCACCATTCAATTCCATAAACATGAATAATACATGTGTATACAAAAGATGACACAAATATAACATAAAAATGAAAATGTTTTATATAGAGAAAGTATCAAAAGTATCTCCATATACAACTATGGCACATGCCATTTCAAAATGTCTACAAAATCAATGTTTCAAGGTGTATAATGTGGCATATATGCCATCTCAAAATGTGCCAAGTGGCATCTCTAAATAACCACAACTAAAACTACATCCTATGTCGTAGGGGGATCATCAAAATGTAGCCTCTTTAAAGAACTATTTGGCTCTAATTGATCCTACATCAAAAAAGAGTTCAAACCCAAGTTAGATTGCTTAGTTGATATGATTTGTACATATATATAATTCTTAATTCAAACACTAATTTAATTATAAATTATAACCAAATACAAACATCTGTACCTGGCCTCTCGGTCGACTACCACGATTAGGTGTCCTAACATAAGCCCTTGGTAGCAAAGGGACAACGCCACTGATACCAACTCTGACCTATAAATATATATATTTTCAATAATGAGATCAGTAGAGTGGTGAAGGGGCCCAAGGTGCAACATAGAGTAATAAATTTACAAAATAGGATGATAGCGTAATAAAATTACAAATTGATTGAACCAAAATTAAAACTTACGTCTGCTGATCTCTCCTTTGGAATAGTGAGCTAGGTCAAAAAAAGATATGAAAGATTCTCATGGGGCCTCCCTCACACTGGGAGTACGCTATGAGATTCAAAAACATAGTCAATTATATATAAATGTACTTCATCATAACAACCCTGATTACAAAATATAAATAACACTATATAAATCTATGTACAATCGGGCTATCACTCCAAATCGAGATGCCTGTCAGCCTATGCTCCCAAACCTGTGTCGGGACATTGTCAAGAGACACATCCTATACAATAAAGTGCATGTAAAATATTTATTACTACACAAAAGTGGCATACATATGCATGCATAATTAATCTTAAACACTTAATTACCTTTCCTTTGTCGACACATGAAGAAGGAACCCCCTTGTGCCCCCCACTGACATCAGCTGATACCTGCAAGAGTACAATAAGATGAAAATATATTAGTAAATGTATGATTTGTATTGCTCTAATTGATAGAGATTTAAGCATGTACACAAAATGATATAAAAAAACTAATGGGTACATAATTTACAAATACCATATAGGTGTCAAGGCCAAATGAAATGGCCAAAATTGTGGAGTCATCTACCGGTTGTCTCAAGCCCTCCTCTATCATCAACTGAACATAAATGGACCAAATATACATACATAAGTCCATGCAATCATTGAAACTAATCTAAATAAATAAATTATTTTTAAATTAAATAGGTCATGTGAAAAATTTATTTATAATGTTTACTCTTACCGTATCAACAGGAGTCCATGGCTCTGCATACCCCTCCTCATCACTCTCATGAGACGTGGATGCTCCATGAGGTGTTGCAGACTCGGTAGCTTTGTGTCTTGTATCCTCCTCATCAATAATGTACTGATATGTATCAGCATTAGTAAGCGGTTTGAGGCACAAATTATTGCACATAATACAAGTATGGGGCACGCAAATATGTGAACTACTGCCAGATGTTGATGCACTAGCATCATCCACACCTAGAGGCAACAATGACTTGGTCTAGGCGATCAACTGATCACTCAGCGTATCAATGGCCCTAATACTCTATGAGATATCCTCTACAATGATATTAGGATGTTGCACTGGAGGAGGGGGTGAGACATCAATGGGGGGGACAAAGGTAGTGGCCTTTTTGCGCTGGGAAAATGGCCTAGTCTGAGGATCTCCTCCGCCTATGCCCATGTTGGGTCTCATGCTCCAATAATTTACATTATGATGAAGCACAAACTCAGCATTCAATTTATTTATAAAATAGAAAGGGAGCTCCAAATTTCTGTGGGGTGGTTTATCAAAAACCATCCACCAGCGATACTAAAAGTGTGTACGCATTGCATCGTTTGTGCACCATTTAATTGATAACTTGGGATTTTTGGGGTCAACTTTTAATCCAGTTTTAGGATTCACAAAATGGGAGGATATATCATCTTTAGTTATATTAAGGGCCTCAATCCCATCATGGTCAAGCCTATGATCAAATTGGGCATGCATATCATCACGCCAATGAAGAGCAGCATTATGTTGTCATGTAAGTGTGTCAATATTTTGAGCAATGGTATTTAGGGTTGCAAGCATGGGACCTAATGTAGACTGTATATTTTGATATGTATTTTGGAAGCCCCGTATAGTGTTCAAATTGTCTTGTATCAAATCCTCTAAAGATCAAGGCTTTTGAAGTGGTTCTGGATTGTTTTGGGGATCATTATTTGGTGGGGGAGGGTTATTTTCTTCATTGTTGTCATCCATGCCTGATTAAATAAAAAATAAATATAAATTTCAAATTGATTTCATATATTATTAAAAAAATCAATACAAACCCTTATTTCAACCAAAAAAAAACTTCATTTAACATAAAAATGAAAGAAATACGTCAAATTATATCAAGAATTCACTTATCGTATATACAGCAAAGTCAAATTTGTTGTTGGAGAAATTTGGTACCCAAAAATATCGTGTATGGGATAAACCTAGTCATTTTTCAATCCGCAGACAGTGAGAGAAATAAGGAAAATGACTCTCTAGTTTTGATTTATGCCATAGGTTTCGGGTACCCAAAAAAATTAGGTACCCAGAAAATATTGGGTACGCGAAAATATCGGGTACCCGATTAGGCTTGTGCTTTGGCGTTAGGTTTGTCCAGGTGTACTGACACCCAGGCCTACTAAAAAGTCAACAAACGTTTTCATGCGCTTTCAGACGAGTGAAAAGTGGATTTTTTTCACATCGCCACTTTTTGGCCCCTCATCTTCTTGCACATACCCATAATGAGGAAAGTTTCACTATTTCTTGTATTGAGTAGGTGTGTATGTCTATATTCTTACCTTATATATTTCATAAACTATTGAAAGTGGTCATCGAGTATTGTTAGTCAACCTATCCTTATATGGAGAAAAAATATAATATTGGGGTGTTAGGAATATGACATCATTATTGTAGGTTTATTAGCATTTCATACAATAAGTATTTTCTTTTATTAGTAAAGCAGACTAACAAGGGGATTGACCCTTACATAAACAAAGCCTAAAAGAAAAAATTTAGACCATCAAAAGGTACAACAAAAAAGACAACAAAGACAAAGAAGACAAAACACAAAGCACAAAGGCTTAGCCCCAAAATAAGGGGTCAAACTCACACCACACAAGAAGACGAGTGAGAATTATTCCTATGTCGTCAGACAACCATCCATGTGATACTATATTTAGGCTCCCCAACGAAGGAGACTCTGCTAGAGAAATTGTCAACACAGTGGCCAAAGCATTGAAGAAGTTGAGCGGTGTCAGCAGAACCATGGTGTTGAGCAGAAGCAGAAGTCAAGGGAGCATAGAGTTCATCACAGCCAGATGGCATTGTATCTGTTAGGGATTTTTATTTTATGAACTATACTGCTTGATATACTTGTTTGAATCTTGTTACCTCTTAATCCTGATTCACAGTTCAGAGACAAGAAAAGCCTAATTGCTAAAGATTAAACAACATCCTTCTTCGTTTTTGAGCTCCACAGATGCTCAGGCAGGTTTTACCTTATAAGATGACTGATAACACAGTATTTGTTAATGTGGACACTGATTTGTCATGTATCTTTACTGAACCAACTAATAAAATACCTTGTAAATGATCAAGCATAATCATATACAAGATATAACCATATAAACCATGATCTTTTATATGACAAGAAACCAGTGATATAAGGGTTTCAATCCTTCTTCCTTTTTTTGATAGGAGGGATAACCTAAGTGATTCTCTCTTCAAGGAATCAATATCATGGACTATGTCCTGCTGACAGTGTCCTTTATAAGTTATGCTTATGCATTCTTGGTAACAGAGTAATTAAATTTGATTTGGTAGTTGAAAATTCAGAACATATGTGACAAAGATAGATATTCAAATAGGTTTCTG
>MU224084.1:596551-615389 GCA_018584345.1 Thuja plicata
TTTTAAAATGCATCGTTTAACATTAGGTCTTAGGGTTTTTGCAGGGTTTTAACAAGATTTTGACATGGAATAGGCATGAAAACCTGCAAACTTTCAGAGAACAAGACAAGGAACAGGGCAAAACACGAAATACAACCAACAGTATCAATGGAAGTAGAGCTAGCAGCAAGAGTTGCAACAAGAGCAAGACTAGGATTAGCAGCAAATTTCTAACCCTGATCTACAGCAGGGGCAACATCAACATTTTCTACAGCATTTTTGTCTTCATCAACATCCTGTGGATCCTTGGAGGAGGAATCAAAAAGAGAATCAGAAGCACAGACTATCAAGTGATCATTACTTGCAGCCTTCCACCAAGTAGCAGCACATTTTCAGTGCAAAAGAGTATGATTTGTATCCATATTTCCAGTAGAGAAGCAATACCGACAGTGGAATGGAAGGGCCTCATAATACAGTGCTTTATTTCATGGCCTATCCCCAACCATAAGCACCAAGTCCCCTAAAAGCGGTTGAGAAACATCCATATCAATTAGAATGCGCGCAAAAGTAGAATGGTCCATATTCATCGTCGCTTCATCCACCTTTAGGAAATGGCCAAGGGGGTTCCCAACGGCCTCAAAGCAAGACATCTCCCAGAAGTAGAGGGGGAGATTTGGAAGGGGAACCCATATTGAATGCACATTGATTGGTTCAGCAAGAGGGTTGAATGAAACTGTCTAGGATTTGGTAGAAAGGGAATGATTCCTCCAAACCCACAACTTATTTAGAACTAAATTGTGATCTCCAGAGGAAGAAAAAGAAGCAATAAAAAAAACCCTTAACACAAGTGTAGATCTCAATGTTATTTGAGACCAAAGCTCTCCAAGAGTTGGTTATCCAGTAGTGCAAGTCTGGAAGAGAGGACCAAAGGCCTACAAATCTACCAACCAACGAACGGTTTTGGTAGAAATCCACGTTGTCCACCACTTCAATGCCACAAACCACCAAAAGTGAGGTCTTGGAACAAGAAATGGGACAAGATTTCACCTATTAAGGGATGGTAGCAACAGATTTGGCAGCATGAGCATAACTCCTTCCACCAGTAGTAATAGATTGTGGGGGCGAACTCCTCCCCTATCACCCTTAGGACTAGTGCCATCAGCAAAAGTCCCAACCTCTAACCTAAGACAGGAGGTAGAAGGAAGGTACCTAGCAACAAGTCCAGAAGAAACCTTAGGGCCACCACCCAAAATAGAGCCAACGGCTCCACTGGGAGCCTGAACCATAGCGCTCAAAGGAGAGGGGAGATCTCCCATAGGGGGCCAAAAACAAGAGCCCCCAAACACTAAAATCCCCAATGAAGGCTATGCAAACACAACCTCCCTCGAGCAAAAAAGAAGACTATGGGCAACAAAGACCTCAAAACCACCATGTGAAGCAAGCACTGTCGCACACTAATAACACATGATGAAATTTGAAACCAACGCAGAGCGGGAATAGTTCTTATCCATCGGGAGCCATTATAAATATTTATTAATTGGTTGTGATTTATTTGTTTGTAGTGGTTATAGGGGTTATAAAATTCTCCTACAATATAAGATATAAGAACCTTATAAATATGTAATATGTATTGAACGAATAAAATATAGAAGGATACTATTACGTATGCATTAAATTAGCATTTTGAAATTTAATAAATCTTAGCCTTAGAATGTAAGAATTTAAATCTTAAAAAAGAGACAAGATTGTGTGAGTGATGATCTAATCAAATTATTAAGAATTGAATTATAAATGTTTTAAGCAAGCAAATTGACACATCTAAATGATAGATTAAGTCTTAGATAAGAGAATATAATAAAATAAGTAACGCATGTATACTAAAATTATACATTCAAAAACATCAACTCAAATAAAAAAACAAAGTTAAAACAAATAAACAAAAAAATATGACATGGTTTTTTTAATTAATTAGAATAATAGACTACTATTGAGAAACTAGGCTAAAGTATAACTTGAATATGTAATTAGAACTTTACCATTAAACCCAACCATTAAATAGATCACAATGTGCCTATTTTTAGTATATAATATTTTAAATATAACTTTCCCTAACTCTTGCTACTGGATCAATCTGAGGCTACATTAAATTGATTTGTTGTAGACTACTTGTACATTCAATCCACAACAATTTAATATAAAAAATAGAAATAATTTGGAGAAAAAAAAATCAATACATGTGGTCATTGCCAAAGTCACATGGTCATATATACTCAAGAGAACTTGTTTTATTAATATTCTCCAAAATAACATAAGTAGACAGTATTTGGAGCAATCCCACACTTAAAATCAAATATATATCTATTATTTTGTAATAGATTTATTCGTAGATCTGGAAATTAGAAGAGATGGTGATGCTTCTTGCCACTGGCTTCCTCAGCTTCTTTCTTGTCCTCTTTCTTCTCATGGTGTTCATGGAAAGCATACCCACCACCACCCACAGCAGCAGCTGCAGCGATCTCTTCCTCTATCTTGTGCCTGTGAGCATGCTCTGGATCTTTCTTTGCTTGGTGCTTCTCATACTATCACATCACAACACAAAACCAAAATACTTGGTAGTTACAAATCACATAAACTCAAACATAAAATAGTAGTCAACTTTTGTGATGTCTAAAACTTCTGCATCTCTAATTTCACTAGAATGAAAAGCTTCAAATTTCTTAATTTGAAATCAAGATTTAAATTAATTATATCAGATTTTGCACAAGATGTTTCTGGGAACGATTGTGTATCAATTTTTAACCATCAACATTTCAGATCATACTCCATGATCCATCATCAGAATGAAAGAGTGTATGAGAACGCAAAATTTGAACACTCTTTCATCATGCAAAATTTGAAAATTCTCATACATTCTTTCATTCCAATGATAGATCATAGAGTATGATTGGAAAAATTGATGATTAAAAATTGATATACAATCATTCTCATAAACATCTTGTACATTGTAATAGATTGTGAAAATTTACTATCTCTGATATATCAGATTTTTCTATTTCATAGTGAATTAATGCAAGAAAAAAAACATCAATTAACATTTCAGAAACAGTTTGCATTAATCAAAATTTAAAGACAGCACTTTTCATTCTTCTAACTTAGATCCACAACATAGATTCAGTCAAATGGACACCCTTCAATTTGAAATTTCGAGCCATAAAAACAATAGTTTCCGTGTATATATATATAAAGTAATAATATTTAGTGAATAAAGCCTCTGACATCTGTGATTTAACAAGAATGAAAAGCCTCAAATCTTGAACTTATAATCAAAATTTGAACACAACACTTTCGATCTTCTAACTTTAATCCAGAACAATAGATTTAACATATATTCAGTCGAATGGACGCCCTTCAATTCAAAATTTCAAACCCTAAAAACAACAGTTTTAGACATATATTCAGTGTATATATATCAAACAAAGTAATAATACCAGCGCAAATCCTCCAGCAGCCACGGCGCCAAATTCACCAACATGCTCCAGATGCTTGTGATGTTTTTCCTCCTTTATCACCTTCTCATACTTGTCTCCACCAGCATACTCAACACTCGTTTGCTCTACATAAACGCTCTGCTCTCCATCAGAGCTCACCTCCTCCTCCTTCTTGTGGTGAAACAGATGATGGTGATGTTCCTCAGACATCCTTTTCAAATGAAAACTATGGATATATACACAGAAGCTACAACTCAGAGCAATGAAGAAACAATTGTTGGAAAATGTAGAAAACGATAGATATGGAAATGGGGAGATATACAATGTATATATAGCCCTGGGGGGGGGCAGTGCGTGCGATGAAGGTAAACGCGTTTTTGACAGGGGGGTCGATCCAGGGAATGGGCATGGAAAGACGTGCATAAATAATTTATATGTTTTGTAAAGTTGAATGCATTAATAATTTATATTTATATGTTTAGTGATGTGTAATGTATTAATAATTTATATGTTTATTAATGTCCAATGCATTAATAATTTATATGTTTAGTGATGTTGTATGAGAGGAGGTCAATACGCGGGGAAGGTTAGGTCCAATTGTGGTTAGGGCTTTACCTTACCCTAGTGAGTATTGGAGTTTAGCTTTGTTAAAAGTCATTGATACCATCATTATCAGGTGAAGTTCTCATATGTTTAATAATATAGAAAGGTAGGGAGGTAGCATATGATAATACTTCAGGTGTCCATATGAAACCTAAAATATATATTTTGCATTTCTTCTAGAATCTAGTCTCTTTCACTTTGAATTACATTTGTTTTCATTAAAGTCTAACCTCATATTTTGCATTTCTTCTAGAATCTAGTCTCTTTCATTTTGAATTACATTTGTTTTCATTAAAAGTCTAACCCCTTTACTTTTATTGCATTTGTTTATATTATGTTCTTAATAATGCAAAATGTGTTTGTATTTACATTTACATTTATTTAAGGATTGGAATCAAGTTAAGTAATTAAAGATTTTATGTATTATTTGTTTTTAGTCTATAATGAATTTTGTTAAGTTTTAGTTTGATAAGGATAATATTTTGTTGTGTTGGGAAGTTATTCAAATAGTTTAGATAGGTAATATAATCAAGTTGTTTTCAATATGATATAGGTGATATATAGCTAGAGGGCTATCTATAGCTGACTTTCACTCATTTTCATCACAAGATCTATTGTAATACATGTTTAGACTTGAAGCATCTATCTTCAAATTGATAAAAAGCAACCAACGCCTAACTTTGTGGGCCCAATGAAAACAATGTGCTCGGTGTTGATATAGATATAGATGTCCACTATCGCTATGTAAGATAGGGGTGGAATTGCACCTTCTCCTTTACCTATGTGTATGTGGTCATTTTGAGCAAGGAGACAAGGGTATTTTATTTAATCAAAGACAATATTTTAATATTTCATTCATAATAATACAAGTGACATATTTTTTTACACAAGCCCAATAAAGATAGTGTCCTACTTTCTCATTCTTGTAAGAAAGACATACACATCTAGAATATGGGTAGATCATTACATGAGCCTTATTATTCTTGTGAAAACGATGTATTTCAATAAGAAATGAATATATATTTACATAAAACTCCTTTAAACAACACACCCATAACAAATTTCAACTAGACAAACTTAATTGTAAGTGAATATAAAACTTACTAATCGTCCTCATTCATTATTCTTATAAGAGAAACTTTCCCAAAAAAAATCATTACATAAACCTCCCTCAGATAACACACCCATTACATAAATCTTCCTTAAATATTTAACACACCCACCAATATTTAAAAAACTTATTTGAGACCTACCTTCCACATACTTTCAAAGATGCTCTATATTCATCTTATTTTAAAAATCCAAAAACATGCTTCCTTTGTGCTCGTTAAGACCAGCTCATCCCATAGAGTAGAATAGTTGAAAAAAAAGGGAGCAAACACATTTTTAAAGAAAGAAAACAAAATTTATGAATATAAAAAGTAGATGTTTATTACCCATTTTATTTTAGCACGTTAGCTTAGCATGTGCTGACATGTTTCCATATGAGGCAGGCGTACTCAAATATAATTGTTTATATATTTAATGCAAAATCCCTCAATTATGAAAGCAAATTAGGGTTGAGTGAGTTTGATTCATTCCACTTTTGTTTTGTTACGTAGATATGATGTTTACTTTGTTTTGATGGAGATCTCTCTAACCATATCATTCTGTTGAGTGACACATTTTCTGTTTGGTTTTGGTTTTCAGTATCACTCACAAAAGCAAAATCAACCTTTAAAAAAAGTTCTTGCTTGTATTAATTAATCTAATTGGGTGGAGTTTTATGTTTTTTTACTAGCACATTCAATACCAAAATTATGGACCCCCATTGGCTCTATTATTGGTATAATATTTTATGTTTACTTTGAAGAGTAGGTACATCATGTCATGTGAGCATCTTCTCTTTACTTTCCTCTCCATGTATTAGTGTGTAATGGGAAAGTTTTTACAATTTTCATTTAGATTTAGAAATTAGAATTGGAGTTTTAGAATGGAATAGTTTAATACAATTATATACGGTTGAATGATATTTTTTATAAATTTAGATTATAAAAATAAAAAATTTTACACATGGTTTTGTTTATCTTATTTTTATTTACATTTACTTTTATATATCTATTATATTTATATTTATGTATATAGTTATATTCATAAATTCATTTTCCATCTCAATATGTTCTAGTTATAAATGGAAGGTCTAGAGAGAGGATTGTCCAATCGTGCCAACGTGAGTCAGCACAACGGAAGTATCAAGACATAAAAGCACTTCTCATTGATTCAACAAACAGAATAATTACAACATGCTTATTGGTCTACTACATAGATATTATGGATTGGCTATCAAGCCACCACATGCTTGTTACAAACTTATATGCAAAGAGACAAAGAAACTCTGAAATAAGACAAACTATTATTGCTAAATCCATGTTAAAACTAAGTTAAGTGACTCTCAATGAATGTTAGAGGTGTCTACATATAAACTCTAATCATTAGGAATTACGCATGTCGGCCACAAGGTATCCTAACACCCAATATTTTGTGAAACATTTAGGCTGGCCTAAATTTGATGATGATGTTCCAAGAGTTAAAGAAATTTACTGCAATTTCAATTGAATATCTTCTTGGTCCCATACTACCTTGTGAAATGTCAGATTCGATGATGCAAGGTACAAAAATTTTCTACAAACTATATCTTGTGAACTTTGTCATATTTTCCATGTATTGTGAATCTCTAATGGTGATACCATCTGGTAAACTAATCCAAAGCTACTACATTCTAAATATATTGTGGATGAAATACAACTAGATTCATGTTCTTTGTCGCGTGACAATTAAGATAATGCGGTAAAATGATTTAAGAGCTGCTATAGTGCATCACATGCTTAGAGTTATTTGATAAGTGAGTCTCACACTTTCTAATTCTAGAGAAAATCCAAGGCATTCTGTCTCAGTTCATAAAATCCATGATGCATCTTCTACTGGTCTCCATTTCCACTCAACTAAGAATTCTCTATACCCTTTGTTTCTAGTGCAACATTCGATTTTGTCATCCAAAACATGTTCTATCTACTCTTGGGATTCTTGCAATAGTTCTTTTTAGGAGGAAACTTTTGTAGTTTCATTGCTTGAATATCCTTTATGATACTAATGAAAATCTACAATGTTGAATATGGGTGATATGCCATCTGCTTCTAGTAGCTCAACCTTATATGCGTTCTTTGAATTAAACTTCTTAAGAATAGTATATGGTCCAAAATTCTTCATCTTTGCCTACGGGGAATCTTTCTTTGTTGAAATACACCTTGAATTCATCCTTGACTACAAATTCTTTGTGTTTCTTCTTCTCATCTATCTTACTTTTGTATTTGTTGTTCATTGACAAGTGCTCCCTTACCTAATTGTGCATTATTTCCATGGAGTCTACAAATTTCACTGCTACTGCACTCCTCTTCTCTTCATTGTTGACGTCGCCAAGCTTTGCTACTCCTCTAGCGTGCAATCCGGTTACTATCAAAAATGGTGTCCTTCTAGTACTTTTGTTTACTAAATTATTGTATACAAAATCTACTTGCCATAATATTATGTCCTAATTGCCTACCTTATCGCCCACTAAACATATCAAAAAACTTATCAAAATCGAATTTGCTACCTCTTTTTGTCTACCAATTTGAGATTGAAATGTTGAACTCAATTTTAGATAAGTCTTCGTCTTCTTCTATGTCATCGTCCAAAAATATCTTGTGAACTTAGTATCCCTATTAAAAATTATTCTCCTCAATAATCCATCAAATCTCACAATCTCTTTGACAATGGGGCAGCTACATGTATTGCATCATGTGTTTTCTTACAAGGAATGAAATGTGTCATTTTGTAAAATCAATCTACTACTACAAATATAGAATCATATCATCTCTGAGTCTTTAGTAGTCCTAATACAAAATCTATGCTTATATCTTCCCAAGGTCTTTTCAATACTATCAAAGGTTGGTATAATATGGTTTTCTAACTACTCTTTTTAGCAACTTGATAGATTCTACACTTTCGAAAAATAATTCTTACATCCTTGTAATTTTGAGGCTACAAATATTGTTCACTTACCAAATCCACTATCTTGTCTATACCAAAGTGTCCTAATCTACCACTACATGTATCCTTGATCAAATTCTCCAACAATAAACCCCTAGGAATGCACAATTGATTTCCCTTGAATAACATACCTTCCTAAATGAAATAATCCATCCACTTGCTCATGTCCATCACTATTGATTTTTTACTTAATTTTAGGCTTTTGCAAAATCAAGGCCATCTTCATATAGGTGTTTCAACACTTCATATCTTATTACGTCTACCTTCATCTTTGTCAACAAGTTTCTTCTCCTACTTAACACATCTATAACTACCTTGTTTAACTTTCTACCCTAGTGCTTGAATACAAATGCGTAGCTCTACATGAACTCTACCCATCTCATGTGTCTTTGATTCAATTTGTCTTAAGTGTCTAAACATTGCAAGGCTTGGTGGTCAATATACAACACAAATTCTTTAGGCAAAAAATAATGTCTCCACTTCTTCAAGAATCATATTATGGCATAGAATTTATAATCATACATTGACTATCCCTTTCTTCAAGGCTTATATTATGATATCAATATCCCGTCTTCACTCAATATTGCTCATATTACACTTCTATTGGCATCACAATCAAATCAAATTACTTTATCAAAATTAGGCAAAGCTAACAATAGTTGTTCGATTACCTTATTGCTTTAACATTTCAAAACTCCTTTGTGATGTTTATGTCCATTTGAGTTTTTCTAATCTCCCCTCATTATATTTGTCATTTGGTATACAAATGTCACTAAAGCGCCTACAAAATTTTCTATAAAAACTTTCCAATCCATGAGAAAATGTTACCTCTCCAATGCTAGTTGGTGTTGGAAGCTCCACAATTTCTTCACTTACTTTCTCTATGTCCATCTTCAATCCTTTGGTCAAAATGATAAATCCCAAATAGACCAATTCTATTTTTATGACACTACACCTTCTAATATTTATTTGCAACTTCTCTTCCATCAACCTTTGAAATACTTGTCTGATATGCCACAAATGTTCCTCTTTTGTCCTAGTAAAAATAAGAACATCATCCAAGTAAAAAGCAAAGAACTTGCTCAAGACCTTATTCATCAACTACATGAATGCACTAGTGCATTGGTCAATCAAAATAGCATGACTAACCACTAAGACAATCTGTCATTTGTCTTGATTGTTGTCTTCCATTCATCTCCCTCTTTGATTTTGATCTAGTGGTATCCACTCTTTAAGTCTATCTTTGTGAAGTACTTTGTGCCACTAAAACAATCCATAAATTTTGCAAAGATGGAAAACTCACTAGGTTTCTTTGTCAAATATAGGATGATTGATAAATTAGACAAGTTTGACAAACTATCTACATCCATAAAGTGCAGATTTCGAAGAGTCCCTAAGGGCTTTAAGATTGCCTCCACAATTCAGGACATTATAGATATTGATTAGGCCATATTGACCAAGAGTTTTGTGAGAGAACATTTGTGGATGATCCAACACTTAGGTCCAGTTTAATAGCCAATTTAGGATTGCCTCACATAGTTGGATTCCCTGCTACAGTGCAAAGCCTAGACTTGATTCTAATGTGCCCAGAATTATGACCTAGATACAAGAACATCAAGATACCTAAATGGGAATATCATTTTGGAAATCTCCCCTACAATCACAATGCATGTCTTTTTCCTCCCATTCAAAGCATAGTGACAACATTAACAAAGGATATTACCCAAAAGGAATATGAGATGGGTGGGGGAGGATGGCCGTGCTAGGCATTTGAACATGCCTTGGTTGATGAAATTAAGAAAAAAGAAATCACCAAGAACTCACAAGATCAATTTTATAAATTGGGTGTATTGATATGACCACCTTGCTTAATAGGGTAATGGGTAAAGCAAACATTAGGCCACACCAAACCTAGATGTACTAGTTTACTAACATGATCTTGACGGATAGAGAGTACACTAATTAGGCACAACTAGTAACCTAAATCATCACTTCACCACTATCTAAAATAGCAATAAATTCACAATGGCATCCTCTGTCAATTATTTGTTAGCATCACAGGCCTCCTTCCCAAGGTTGGCTACAGAGAGAATAGTCAGAGAAATGATAGGGTCATCAAAGAGTCTCCAAACATTATACGCAATTAGAATATAAAGAGTCTCATAAACATTTCAAAATGGTTAATGATGCTTTCATTTCCTCTAGCTTGAATAAATTGACTAGGGAAGATAATAGTAACCATTACGCTAGAGCCCTCACGACATATTGCAAATTTACAAGATATAACAAATTTACAAGAAACATATCATAACGATTACACTAGAAACATATCAATAACCTTTTTATAAAGTGGCCTCTAATGGCCACTTTAGAAAAAGGTTATTGGTAGATAAAAATTATATAAAACATTAGGTATAAGCCTTGAGAAGACTTCCTTTCAATTTTACTGCATTCAGAATTTTCTCATTTTAAACTAATTAACAAGGTTTTTAATTTCAAAATCATTCCCACAGAAATGCCTTCTAAAGACTCCAGAGAGCAATAAAAATGAGCTGGAGGGTTAAATCATATTCAATTTTCTTTCTTTAAGCAATAACAGATTAAAAACTTGATCATTTTCTGAATAACAATGGTGAATTGCTCAAGCGATCCTGGTCGAATGCATATTCCCTGAAAAAACCTCTACTCGATACATGATCAAAGAGATATAGCACCTTTGTCAAATTTGACTCCAATATAAAACTTCCCACTGACTCATTGGATAGATATAGCATCTTTGTCAAATTTGAGTCCAATATAAAACTTCCCACTGACTCATTGGATGTCTTGGATTCCTCTAACTGTACTTTTTGGTTTGAAAACTTTTAAAATAAGTTTTCTTAAGGCGCCAATCAAAACTCCATGCGTACATGAAAACTTAATGCAGTAAATGAACAATTTGCCAAGTAGAAGAGCCACTATATGTCAAATTTATTTCATACCAAGTAGATGTTTTATAGAATCACCAATTGTAAAAGAATACATCAACACTTCCTCAACAAAAAGTGGCTACCTGACAATTCAATCTGCAAACAATGAGACTTTGGGTTCTATAACAAATGAATAAAATGGAAAGAAAGGTTTCCCAAATTTAATGTGCATAGATTTGGATAAGGCTCTATTTTTATATTTAAAGCCGTGACCCAATATGGGAGCAAACCCCAAAATTGTTTCTTTAGCATGTATCAAAAAAAAAAAAAATCTACAAAGTTAGAGGGAAATGGAAATAAACTAACTTCAGATTAAATCCAATCACCTAAAAGGCCTAAACATGAGCACCACCCAAGTATCTTCTTTCATATAAACCGGTGACTTGATCTGCCACTGCCCACATTATGGCCTGTCCTGGAGGTATTCTCATAAGCCTTGGAAGTAATCCCTTCCACAAGGCTAATAATCCTTCTTCTGCAAAAATTGTTCTCAATGCATGAACCATGCCCTTATACTTAAGTTCCCCTGTCTCAACAGATCTACTTTGGGCCATTAATCTTGTTTTCACAACATCAAAAGGGCCTGTGCAAATAGGACCTACAGTCCCTGCCAGAAACCCTGATATCATGGATTGCCATGGCTGAAGAGTCCGCCTGTCACCTTCATACTTTTTCCACAAAACAACATCAAATGCATTCTTGGCAGTGAACATTGCTGCTTGGTTGATTCCATTTCTCATAACAGTTGGTGCTGCACCAGCCCAGAGGCCAAACAAACCTTCCTCGCGCACAATTCTAGTTGCACAATGAACTGGGCCTTTATACTTCAGCATCTCTGGAGCTAGACCCCTCTGCTGTTGTAACCTAATCTTTACCACCTGCAGTGTTTTGGGTAAAAACATAGAAAAAATGTGAATGAATTAAGGAGAACAGAAGTGAAGACAAGATGCTGATGGAATTATAGAAGCCAAAGAGACTTAACATTCAGTCATAATCAAGATGTTAGCATATTTGGTTTGATGCTTTATGGGAAGCAAAAATAGGACTAAAAGCCATAAAATCATAAGAAAACCCTATGGAACCAAAATCAAATTTTGCTATCCCAAAAATACAAAATGAAGAGGAACCCAACACAAGCTTTAATTTCTGCAGAACATTGGCGACTATAAACTTCAAATAAGTTGGAATACTTTTAATTGTTCAAAGGATTTCAAGTTACAGTCATTCCATCATCTATAATTTTTCTTTGATTTTTGGGCAATAATAAAAGAAATACTACATTACAGATATTGTGTTCTACATCTTCACAAAAGAAAAATAAAGAGAGGATATTAGTATAGTTGAATCTAATTACAAAAGATGGCAAATCTTATAAACCCGACAAATAATTTGCAGGAACTGAAGAGGATGTAAAAATTCAATACCAGAAAGAAGTTGCAGAACACTATCAAAATGATCTCAATCAATCAACACGAGTCAAAAATCTACAAAGGCTATCATGTAAGACTTGTGAAAGAATAAAAAAAGTTAGGCACATGAGCGAGATTTCCAGAACCTAGGAGTAAGAGATGGAAAACTCACAAATCTCAGAGTTTTCAAGGATCTCAGTTTATTCAATGCCCTACAGTGGTAAGTAAATTATTTTATCAAATCCATAACTTACTTATGATGTTGCTTTAACATGAAGAAGTGGGAAATTAACCTAATTAATTTAATCTATTTCTTATTATTCAGATATGGATTAAAGAATGGGATAACTTATCTAAAGCCACAAAAATATTTATGAAGCCATCACCAAATGAGGCCCAAATTCAAAGGTGCTTATCCAAACAGTTCAAAGAACTTGTATGCAGTGAAAATGCACACAAAGATCCAAGCATCTCTATCAGTTCAAGGACAAAACATTTGCAAACTTCATGGTTAAGAGGCATAGGTTGGAGGATATTATAGCGGGGAGCTAAGTTCCTGGAGAGGCACTCAACCAATAAGCCCTCACTCAAATGGAACTCATCGCCCATCACTAGCACGGATCCTCCAAACAACCTGCCACAATTCAAAGACCAGAAATAATTACCAAAATTACGTAAACAGTTAAATGCTTGAATGGCATTGTGAACATTGTTCTTGTATGTTCACTGAGAAAAAGGAGACTCTTGTCAACACTAAGGCTGGGGTCCCATGGAGGGGGACTTCCTTAGCAAATTCTTCCGTCTTTTGTTTCTATTATTTGTATGTTTCTTTTTAGAAACATCTCGATTGTAAACTCTATAAGAACAATTCGTTCTTTGTAAATAAATTGTCCAATATTTCACCAATTCTTTCTAAAATCCTTTTTCTCTACATCAGTCTTATTCAAAACGTGATTTGCACATGTTGCACATATTCTGCCTCGATATTTGTGTCGCCATTTGGTCAACCACCTTTGACCTCACTCTTCTGCAATGGCATCTCTGACGAATATTCTACTTTAAGGCAATCTGAAATTCAATGGCAAAAATTACAATTCCTGGAAGCAGCATATGATGACAATTTTTGAATATAGATATCTTGACAAAATTGTTTTGGGCAAAACTAATTGTCCCGAGGACGAAGGCAAAGAGAAGGATAAATTTGATGAGCAAAATCGAGAAGTTGTTATGCTCATCAAACTTTCGGTCACTGATGATCAGCTCCCGCAGGTTCCTTCCAGTAAGACAGCTGTAGAAATTTGGAGCCATTTGAAAGGTTTGCATGAAACCTCAGACAAAAGCCGTGCATTCTTTCTGAAGACCATGCTCTTCTTGATCATGATGGATGATCAAGTATCCCTACAGGAGCATCTCAATAAAATCAAGGATATTCGTGATCAGCTGGAAGCCATTGGACACAAAATGGAAGAAGACATGGTTGGTGATCACCCTGAAGAGTCTCTCATCTTCCTATGAGCACTTTGTTGAAACTCTCAACATTTCTTCCACTCATTCTGATGTTTCATTTTTCGATCTATGTATAATGCTTCTACAACAAGATCACAGGAAACAGCAATTTGGCAATGGTACCAGCTCATCTTCTAACACTCAAGCCTTCTCAGCTAAATCCACAAGCAACTATTAGTTCTCTATCCTCTCAGCAAAATCCTTCTGCTCAGTCATTAGAAGGCCCAAAGAAGAAAAATGTTCAGTGCAACTACTGCCATAAGTTTGGTCATATGAAGTTGGAGTGTCAAAAACGCTTAGCTGCTCAAGCCAAGCAAAATCTACTTCACAACCTCAAGGGCATGCTACTGAGCACACTAAGCCAAGTGAATCTTCCCTTTACGCCTTCATGGCTAAAAGACCTGCAGATCATGTTAAATCCTCTGCCTGGTATATTGATTCAGGTGCCTCCCGCCACTTCACTCATCGCCGGGATCGGTTCACAGATTTCCAGTCATTGTCAAATTCAGTTATTTTTGGAGAAGACTACACCATTGCCGGAAGAGGCAATATCCAAATTCAGTCTAGAGGAAGTAAACTGATTTTCCTTGATGTGTACTATGTTCCAAACATGGAACTCAATCTTTTCTCCGTCAGTCAGATTTTGAGACATTCTCCTTGGCTTGACGTGACCTTCAGTTCACGTCAGTGCAATATCATTTGATCGGGAAACTCGGTCCACAATTGTCGTTGGTGTTGAAGATCATGGTCTTTTCAGACTTGCTGACTCTGGGGATTCTTGGGAGCTTACTATGGCAGCCCATCGCTCCTCTATTAGTACACTCTGGCATCAGCAGTATGGGCACATGAATGTGCACTCTCTATCAGCTTGTTTGGGAAGATCTTGTCACTGGACTGTCGGAGATTTAGACCCAAAATCTTGGATTTTGCGGAGCATGTCAAGCTGGGAAGCAACATCACACTCCTTTTTCAGATGGAGACTCCTAGAGAGATTCTAAGGTATTACAACTGGTCCATGTTGATGTTTGTGGGCCTATGGCTACTCCCTCTGTTAGTATTTTCTACTTTTTGTTGATGATTTCAGTCGTAAAATGTAGGTGTATTTCCTTCATCAAAAATCAGAGGTGTTTGTTGTGTTTCGAAAGTTCAAATCATTTGTAGAAAAAGAGCCCGATCAACATATTATTACTCTTAGAACTAACAATGGGGGAGAGTTTTGTTCCTCTACCTTCTCTCATTTCTATGATCAACATCGCATAAAGCGCCAATTAACAACACCCTAAACCCCTCAACAAAACGGTGTTGTTGAACATCCAAATCGCATGATCACCGAAATGGCCCAGTGTATGCTTGAACACAAGCAAGTTCCAAAGAAATTTTGGGTTGAAGCTGTCCACATTGTCATCTACCTTCTCAATCACTCTCCTACATTGGTTGTTAGGAAGCAAACTCCGGAAGAGTCAGGCCGTAAGCCCAGAATCAGTCATCTCAAAAAAAATTTGCTCCACTGCATTTGTTTGGATCCCTAATGCTAAACGCACCAAGTTAGATGCCAAGAGCCAGAAACTCATGCTCACTGGCTACAGTGATAATTACAAAGCCTACCGCCTGGCTGATATCGAGACTAATCGTCTCATCTTCAGTCGTGATGTAGTCTTTGATGAGGAACGAGGGCCATTTCAGCTCTCTCCTCTAGTTATGAATTCAGAGGATCAATCCCTCCAATCTCAAGACTTGGATATTCGTCTCCCATTAGGTCCGCCTGATGGGAGGGCCTCAGCTGAGAAGGCTCCAGTTGTTCCTATTCATTCCTCTCCTCCAGTTCCTTCTCCTACAGGCTCACCTAGACATGCAGCCACACCACTTGATTTTGCGCAAGATTCATTCGATCTTCTGTTTGATGATGATGATCCCCTTGCACCTCCTGCTTCAGATGTTAGCACTTCTACTCTCCGGCCTAAATGGTGGGCTAAGACGATTGGTGATCTTCATGATGATGAGCTCATCGAGGGAATAACTACACGGAAGAAGAGCAAACCTTTTGACTCGGTAAATTTTGCTCTCATGGCCAACATTCAAAGTGTGTATGAACCTCAAACATACACAAAGGCGAAAGGAATACCTGAGTTGGAAGAAGCTATGTAGACTAAGCATCATAGCCTGTTGAAAAATAACACTTGGTTTCTATCAGATCTTCCTTCAGGAAAGAAACCCATTGGCTGCAAATGGGTCTACAAAGTCAAATACAAAGTTGATGGTACTCTAGATAAGTACAAGGCTCATCTTGCTGCCAATGGCTTCTCTCAACGGGAAAAAATTGACTATGAAGAGATCTTTGCTCCCATTGCAAAGATGAGCACCATCAGATTAGTCCTTGCCATGGCAACTCGGTGTGACTGGAAGGTCCATCAAATGGACATCAAGAGTGTATTCCTGAATGGTGAGTTACAGGAAGCAATGTACATGACGCAACCTCCTGGATTCAAGGTTGTCGGTAAAGGACATCAAGTACTCAAACTGGTGAAAGCACTCTATGACCTCAAACAAGCTCCTCGGGCATGGTACATGAAAATTGATAAGTACCTCACAGATCAAGGTTTCCAGAGGAGTCTTCCTGACTCAAATTTGTATGTCAAGACTAATGGCAGTGATATCACCATTCTAGTTGTATACGTTGATTTGATTATCACTAGTAGTTCTAAATCATTGATTCAGAGAATCAAACAGAATCTGTCAGTATTTTGACATGACTGACCTTGGACTTCTTCATTACTGCCTAGGTGTCGAGGTTTGGCAGCGGTCACATGGCATCTTCATCTCTCAGTCTAAGTATGCATGAGCTCTACTAAACAAATTCACAGTGCAGGATTGTAAACCTGCATCTACACCTATGGAGTTTGGTCTCAAGTTATCAGCCAAATCTGGTTCTCCTGTTGAGAATGAATCTGCATTCCGACAACTAGTGGGGAATTTGATATATCTCACCGCCACTAGACCTGATCTTAGCTTTGAAGCGAGTTACATATCTCGCTTCATGACAGTTCCCACTTCAGATCATTGGGTTGTAGCAAAACGCATCCTACGCTATGTCAAGGGCACTCCTGATTTTGGTATTCTCTACGGATGAACTAAAGATGCCCAACTCATTGGTTACACAAACTCAGACTGGGGAGGCTCTAATGATGAGAAAAAGTCTACTTTTGGGTATGTTTTCAGTTTGGGCATAGGTGTTATCTCTTCGACCAGTAAGAAACAATAGGTTGTTCCTCAACAGAAGCTGAATATTGGGGAAAAATCAAAGCAGGTTGTGAGGCAATTTGGCTTCGTAGGATGCTTTCTGACATCCATGTCTCAAGCAGGCCCTTCACCTCTCTTTTGTGACAATCACGGGGTCATCAAACTTGCCAAAAATCTAGTCTTCCATGAGCGCACTAAGTATATTGGCATTCATTGTCATTTTATCCGTCGGTTGGTTGAAGATGAATCCGTGGACTTGCAGTTTGTTCCTACAACTGACCAAACTGATGATATTCGCACCAAGTCCCTACTTCCAGAGAAGTTTGTCAAATTCAGATCTCGGTGTCGTTGATAGGTTGACCATTAAGGGAGGGTATTAAAATAATATCTCCTAAGTTATTTTATTTCTATTTTAATGGTCACTTCTAGATATTGTAAATATCTTGTATAATACATTATTTCTATTATTTGTATGTTTCTTTTTAGAAACATCTTGATTGTAAACTCTATATAAGAACAATTCGTTCTTTGTAAATAAATTATCCAATATTTTACCAATTTCTTGTCTAATATACATAGTGTTATATTTGAAGTTTCAGCATATTTATGTTATTTTCCATTGTTAAATCTTTCTAGACATCATTGTTTGTGTGTGTGTGCGCGCCTGTGTGTGTGTGTTGTGGGAGCATATATCTTTGTGTGCATGTGTGTGTACATTCATCTAATGTATGCTCACTTTGCTTTCATGGAACCTGATTGATCAAAAAGTGGTGAATAATATAATTTATTCACCATATACTCTCGCCTTGCCTTCACGGAATCTGTGTGATAAGGAAGTCATAAATAAGAATATTTATACACCATATGCTCTCATGTTGCCTTTACTGGGATCTTGCTGATCATATAGTGATAAATGTTTTATTGAAAAAAAGTGGGTGAGTACATTGACATCAAAGCTTTGATGTTGTCAAACTATAGGGTAAAAAAAATTATTGATGCTTCCCAATGAAAGAGATATCTGATATCAAAGAAAAGCAACCAACCATTGATCAAACACCAAATATAGAAGACGGTATGGCTAGAGGAGGATTAGAAACGAAGAAATTGATACATGAGGAAAAGAAGGATTTCATCCATGAGACTCCAATTTACATCCATCAAGGGAAAGAGAGATTGGCAAAGCTAATGGCACAAATTATGCAATTCCAAAGTAGCATGAGCGATATAGACTATGCTGAAGCATCTTAGAGAAAAGGGAAAACATCTGCAAATAACCGATCCATGATTAGTTACATACCAAAGTCAACTGAATCCATGTTTTTGGAAAGAGGAGAAATAAAGAAAAGACCAAGAGGCCCCTCCCACAGAACAGATTGACATAACTATTGAGTACCCAAGTAAATTTGTATCTTTATAATTGTCTCCTTTGTTAATTACCTAGACATCCTGGGTTTAAAATTATAGCGTCACTCAGATAAATCATCAGTTTGCAATAATAGATAAATCATGAAATATACTTATATATATTAATATTAATAATATATTCATATTTATTAGTATTCATATATATTATATATTT
>MU224085.1:6028-30861 GCA_018584345.1 Thuja plicata
TCAATTTCATAGCTTAAATCATGTCTTAATTCATAGAATAGCAGCAATTTCTCATGAATTAGATGCATATTTCTCATAATCAATAGCTTTTCTTCATCTAATTGCACTATAAAATCCTCCGTATTAGCGATGGTCAGGTTGTTGGCTCTCGTTCTGAGGGTAAATTACAGCAATCACACCTAATTAGGAGGCAACAGGTTGCTTCAATCACCTTCGTAGAGAAAACAATTCATGTTTGTCTTTGCGAATTCATTGATTGTGTAAGGACTATGTTGCGTTTGTGTTGAATCAAGAGGTCCACATTCAGCATCAGATAGGACTAAGTCGAACGATGGTGAAAGAGACCCCTCACATAGAATGTCAAACGTACACAATGGAGTCTATCACTCGAGACCTGTGGTACACCAATCTAGTGTACCTATTGTTAAACAATAGATTCTTGGAGGGGTTACCTCCCAATAAATGTCGCACCCTACAAATGAAAAGTGTCCACTTCATTATCAAAAACTCCACGCTCTACCGCAGGAACTATGAGGGAGTGTACCTTCGATGCATCGACAAGGACCAAGCTACGAAAATGATTGAAGAATTCCATGAGTAGTTTGGGACCGGGCATGGCTCAGCCGATGCCACTGCCCATCAGATCCTTCGGGCAAGATATTATTGGCCCTGCATATTTAAAGATGTCTACGCTCATGTCTGAAAGTGCCATACTTGCCAAACCATGACACATCATGAACGTAACTTGGCTATGCCTTTGCAACCAGTCTTCGAGGCTAGGCCTTTTTCCCAATGGGAATTTTATTTTATCAGGGAAATCAACCCCAACTCATCTGCTAACCACCGATACATCCTAACCGCAACTGATTACTACACCCGATGGTCTGAAGCCATACCTTGCAAAAATAACACGGCATATGTGGTTATCAAATTCCTGGAAGAAAACATCGTCACAAGATTCGGAATGCCCTTCACTATAGTGTGTGACAATGGTCTGGCATTTTCTTCAGTGCAACTACTTGAATGGACCTATGATTGGAAGATCACTCTAAAGTTTTCCAGCAACTATTACCCTCAGGGGAACGGTGTTTCTGAATCAATGAACAAAAATTTACTCGAAGTGATCAAAGACCTGTTAGAACAGAATCCTTGGGATTGGCACCAAAAGCTAAGATCTGTCGTCTAGGAAGATTGCATTCAAATTAAGGCCACCCTGGGAATGTCCACATTCCATCTAGTTTACGGCCAGAACCTAGTGTTCCCAATCAACTTACAGATCCCAATTTTATATTTCATGCAGGAATTTGGTAATCGGGATAATATTGTGGAGGTTCGGCTCCTGAATCTGGTGCGTATGGAAGAGCAATGAGACACAACCCTTTAAAATTTCATGCGTCACTAAGTAGTAGTAAAATGATGGTTTGACTGTAGAGCCCAATACAAGGCCTTTCAAATTTTGGACTTAGTCCTTTTGTGGGACAAGGCCCGGGAAAAGAAAGGAAAGCACACCAAGTTCCAATGGCTCTAGCTTGGACCATACCTAATCTCAAAGATCTGTGGGGAAAATACCTATCACCTCAATACCATGACTGGAGAACCTGTCCCATTGCCTATCAATGGACATTTCCTCAAACATTAATTTGAATGAGGCCGGTTTGCCCAGAGTTGTATTTTATGTAAATGTTCTTGCTTGTAAATATTTCTTTCCCGGTGCCTAGTTTGGGGCGCTTTGCTTTGTAAATAGTCTTGCTAGTCATCCCCCGGGACCGCCCCTTTATCATTTTTTTTTTTTTTGGTTTTATTCTGTCTTCTTCCTCGGTCCAAAATTTTCCTCCCCCTCTTGTAGGCTGGTATGCTTAGCATAACATCTAGTCTCCGGGATGGTGCTTTTGGCACTGCAGTGAACTTGGAATCTATTGTTAGCATGGTGGAATTGGTCTGGTTTCAGGAGTTATTTTGCAAGTTTGGTAGCAAATTATGAGTAATCTTCATCGGATTTATCCCTGAAAGTTTGGTAATCAGTGAAATAAAAAAATTAAGGAGCAAGTAATCAGACACATCGAGGGTAGATTAGTAGCACTAGTTGGTTGACCCAAGTCTAGAATTTTAAAGGTTCTTTTTAGATTCAAAGTTTTCCTTCCCCATTCAGCATATTAAGGTGGGTGGAAGGGTGAAAAAATTACCTCCATTAAATTTAGCTAAGTTTAATCTTGATGATGAAAGAAGTACTGCCCTCCCACCTAAAAATGAGCAAAATAAGAAAAAAAAGAAATGGGATGAAACTCTGATATCCGGGAAAAATGAGCAAATTTGATGACTTCAAGGTTTGATATACTTAGTGCCTCTTATTTTATTTCTCCCAGAGGTCATCCGCTTGATTTCCTTCCAAAGCACACACTTCACCACTGATGAAAGGATCACGGATTGAATCGAGTATGGCAGGATTTTCTCATATGTTTTTCTCTTTGCAAGTAAGATGCTTCAAGTAACAATTTGTTCCAGTTCTACTAACCAGAGATTCTATGGTTCTCAAATGCACTAAGGCATTCATCCTAGATAGTCACCATTTGTTATGCCCTGCATCCCCGTCCCTACATTTTGTGTGCAAAATGTTGGGTCCCCCTTTGTTTTTCTTTTGGCTCTTGCTTTGCTTTGTTTGTCTTTGCTTCTTTTGTTTCCTTCTCTAGGTTTTCCTTCCCACGGTGTTGGTTTTGTTTTGTGTTTTTGTCCTTCATATCTCAAGGACCCGGTCCAAGAGTTGGTCGTTTCTTTTCCAGAAGCCGGATTCTGGACTCTGGGATTCTCTGCCATGATGTCTTCTTCTTGTAAGAAGACATGGTCATTTGGAATCCCCGGGCCTGGAATCCTGAGGTTTGCCTATTCTAAAGTTTGTGGAGGGAAGGTAACTTTCTTTTACCTCAGGTATAAATAATATTTACCTATCATTTTCACAGTTACCATGATTAAAACACTTAGAGTTTTCATAGCGATTCATAGGCGATTTGAGTGTGAATTAAGTGCAAGCTTCTCTGATCTTAGTGGGTAACAATGATTTGATTTTTGTTAGCTATTCTTAGCATTAGAGGTGAAAGTTGTTGTAGAGTGGTCTAGTGTTTCTTCCCTTTGTAGTTCTTCAGATTATAGGTTGGTGTTTTTGGTTCTTCCCTTTTCTTTCTGCTTTTGTTTCGTGTTGTTGTGTTTCATTTTTGTTTCTACTTTGCTTTGTTTCTGTTCCTGCTTTGCATCTTTGTCATCTGGTTTGCCACCCGTTGGTGGGTCAGCTCTGCTAGAGGGTGGTCTACCCTCTATGTAGGTGTAGGATAGTGTATACTATGTACATTTTCTATGCTCTCCTATTAGGTAGTCGCTCTGCATTTCATTTTTCTATACACTGTCATAAATATGGTGTATATTCTCTATAAACTTATGCGTATATGCTTGGCCCTCTTGTACATCTTATGTATATCATGTATATGTGTACCATGTATATCCTTTAGAGCGTCGAGTTCTTCACGCTCTGTCATGAATTTCAAACCGATGAGACAGAGCTCGTTGAGATAGCGTCACCACGGTTCAAACTCGGCACCTCGCTAGTTTGAACCATGGTGGCTTTCTCCCTCCTCTGTCTCATCATATTAATGGTGGGATTAATTCCCCATGTATGGAATTTAAAACACATCTAATCTGCATTCATTTTTTCCCTGTGTCAACTCGCTTGTCCTAATCAATGCCATAACTACCTTTACGCCACCTGATATTTTCCCACGTGCGAGCGCATGTCAACTACTATACGGCTTTGTTGCCAGTCTCATCAGCAATGGCTGGTTTTTCTGGACTTGAAACTCCCATCGGAACCTTGTCCTCTACTTTTTTTTTCACCATGTCAGCACATTTCGGAATGCTTAAGTGATGTTCATTTTTTTTAGAAACTCCAGAACATTTGGATATATATACACTAACATTTATTTGACAAGTGCAGGCTAGTGGAAAATCTCCCAAAGTTTTTCATATCCTTATGTGTTCTGACAGTTTTCCAGTCTTGCAGGTGGTTGATAAGATTTTTCAAGATGTCTGACAATTTTGAGCCTCCTGATAGCCCGGAGTTACCAACTACTTCCACCTGGGTAGCCATAAAATCAAAGTTGGAAAAAATGTTGGCGAATATGCCATTAACCTCCAAGTATCTGAAGGATGGAGGTGTTGTGGGGTCTAAAATAGACTCCAAGGTTCAAGAAATCATAGCTCTAGACCCCAAGAGTTGGGCTGAACTACAAGGTCTAATCTAGACCATTTACAGGTTGAAAGTATAAGGGGAAAAAATATCGAGTTACTTAGCTACCTCCAGCACCATCAAGGTCACAAATTTTCCATGCACGGTGCAGTCCCCTAAACTTATCAGGTAGCTGGCAATATTATATAATCCAGCCACTCATTCAGTCTTGCTTCCAGATCCCCAGCCGCTAAAATATCCTACCACAATTGTCACATTAGATGCTCCCACCTTTGCTTCCGGGTTGGGAATTCCATATTTCAAAGGGTCCGTAGTAATCTCTAGGGCCAACTCACTAAAGGAATTCAATGAGGCCGAAATCATTTCTTGGTAGCACTTCAATAATCACTAGTTACAGTCTCTGAAGCGGGACTATAAGAGAATGAAATTGGAAATTCCCTGTGGGGATTTCAAGGAGCCCATTCAAGCGGGCATAATATTTTTGTGTAGAATCTTTGGATGGCCCCGCAACCAGGAATTCTTGGCATGGATGTATTATTTCTTATACTGCATAACAACACATAGCAGGGCTTTCAACTGGGCAGTGATTATATCCAATCATGCGGATACACAGATGTAGACCGTTGCCCAACATTCACAATTTCGCATGACCTCGTATGTGCTGTGGGTATTGTCACATAAAAGACTGGCTTTTCAGGGCCTTGGAATAGTTGGAGAGACTAGAAATGGTATGGAAAAGGTTACACCTTGGGACCATTATCCCCCGTTATAGTGGGAGCTAAGCTTCTAGAATTTTGGTCGGGTAAACGATGCCTTCATTTACCATAACATTTTTATAGTTACCCGAGATTTTGGGTACCACCTCTCATAGGCAAAAATGGCACTGGTCAATTCCTATGGCTTATGTTTCATTCAATTTAGGCATCACACTTACATCAGGGTGACAGGCTTCAATGGGAAGCCCTACCTCCTTCCCTGGTATTGCGGGGATAGGATTATTCTTTTGGAATTCTGCAGGCAGATGATGGATCTGCATGCCCTCTTCACAGTGAAGAAGGTCTTTAATGTCTCATTCCCCTTTTCTTGCAGGGATTATACATGCAGCCTCACCATGGCCTGGGAGGTGGATAATGAGTTAAAAGGGTTGGGGTTGGTTGAATTCAACCACACCCGGAAGAACTATGACCCCCGTGGAAAAATTGCCACCGCACTACCAAGGGCATCACCCCACACGAAGATGACATTGAATATTTTTGGGTTGATTGCCAGGATAGCTTTGATCTCAGGGCCCGACAACATAGAAAAATGAGCAAAGGGCTCATGGAGGTGCTAAACCTTCAAACTTTCCTGAAAGGTTTCAAAGACGGTGAGCCATTGGAGGATCCAGCGTACAAAGGATAGGGGCTGGACAAATTGGACCTCCCTCCAGTGGATTGGGCCACTCCAAAGGATTTGATGATTGAGGGGGTATGCCACCCCATCATAGAAGCAAGCCATAAGTATTTTGCATGGGTGTTCCCAAAAAGCACCCATAAGAAGGCAATGGTCAAGAAGACCATCCCTTCTTCAGCTAGCGTTAGACCTTCTTCATCCGCCGTGCCCACTGGAGAAAGTGTGAGTAAAGAAAAATAAAATGAGGGAGTCCCGGTGCTTAAGGCATCTCCTCAAATCTATGCACTCCTAATGGAGAAATTACATGATCAGATGGAGTCAGAAAAGTTGGCTAGCCAACAAATCAGCATGCAAGTGGCTGTTGGCCTCCCGGCCACCCCAATGGCATCTTCTCACTCAATGGGTCACCCTTCATTGGTAGCAATGATGAATAGGCAGAATTTTGGTGAAGCAGAGTCTTCCGGTATTCTAGACACCAGGGCTTCTTTCGTAAGGAAAAATAAAATAGCAACGATCTCCATACCAATTTCTCCTCTTGGTATGCCCAAGAAGCCCTCGATAGATGTAAGTTCAGATTCTCCTGAACTAGAAGATATCTTTGATTCCTCTCCACCACATGATGACTTCGATGACACCTTCTCAATGGAGGAGCTTCTGGAGATCTGGCAGGGTGTAATTACTGCAGTGGAAGAAATTGAGGCTCAAGAAAAGGAGGCCCCTGCAGAAGAACTCCCCATAGAAAAGGACATATCAGAGAAAGAGGCTCAGGAGGAAAATGCTGAGCCTGAACAAGAATAATCATAGGTCCAAAGGACCATAGATATGCCAAGGCAACCTACAGATGAGCCCCTGATGGGAGGAGAACCTAAACCCTAGGGAACAACTGTACCTCCAACCATCACCCTCCAGGTGCCTTTGGAGGCATCGGGTAACCAAGTTCCCTGAAGCAATTTCAGTGAGGTCGTAACAACTGCCACCTTGCTAAACTTTGGCCAGTGACCCCACACACCTCCGGAGGATGTCCCAAGGGAGGAAGAAAATGTTGAAGTAGATGAGGCTAGCAAGGCCCAAGAAGAGAAGAAAATAATGGACCAAAAGGTCTCGAAAGAAGAAAGGGAAGAGCCTATTGGTGACACCAAGGGAGATGAAGTCCCTAAGAATACAGAAATAGAAACCAGGGAAAAGATCCTGGATAATTTTGCAGAAAATGCCAACATGGAAAAAAATATAGAGGGTTCTGAAGAACAGGAAATAAAAAGAGAGCAAGAAGCAAGAAAGGGACCGAAACAAGAATAGGAAAAGGAGCCAGAAGAAAATATAAACTCAAGCAATGCACCACCAGATTCAGAAGTGAATCTTAGCAAGCCAGAATTGGTAGCAAGGCCACCCCAGCCACCCCAATGGCTGGTAGAAACTAAGAAGAGAAAAGATCCATCTGTGCCTACAGCTGCTCCCTTGTCATTTGCCAAAATGATGGCCAAGATGCCAAAACAAAGAAGCCCAAAAGGGCACGGGTGGTCCATACTCTCCAGACCAACCCAGTAGGCAATACGGTTGCGGTCATCGCAACACCCCCGACAAATATAGATGCAACAGATGCAAGGCCTGAGGACTACACTATAACAGAGGTCAAGCTGGGGAAAAGAGACAAGAAAGGAGAGCTTGACTTGATAAAAGAGGCTACCAAGGCTATAGAAGCTCGGTATGCAAAATAGGTCAGAAGTTGCAAGAGGAAAGAGAAACAAATGCCAATATCCTTGTACTTCTGACAGAGCTAACACGGCCTTTGGCCAAAGTCTGCCCCAAAATCCCTTCTTCTAGATTGTCGCTTGCACAAGGCAACGTGGACTCTCTGCGCATGATGAAGAAAAAGGCACAAGTAGTAGATGGGTGGGCAGCTGAGAAAATAATGGTGATGAGAGAATTTATGGTGGCGTCCCTCCTAGACTTTTATAGGGTAGATCTCACCCTTAGCCATGCAAGAAGCTCCGCTCAGGTATGGGAGTTAGACTTAGAGAAATATGAAAAATGGAAGGCCGGGTCGGAGGAGATCTGTAGCATTGGAGAAGGGGTTTCCATAGAATCCAGCATTTTTGGAGAAGAATCATATGATTCCCTCAAGGTCTAGTACTCTATACTTGCCCTCAAAATTGAGGTTTACAAAGAACTAGTTAAGACCTCAAAAGAGAAATTGACAACTGGCCAATATCCCTTGGATTTATTCAAAACATTCATGGGTGGGGTATCGCAAGTTGATCTCTTCACCACCAAAACGTGTACCCTGGAGGACTATGTCCTCAGTAAGTTTGACGAAAGGATAGAATCCCTATATCCACCAGGCGAAGATTTTGATCAAGGCAGGTTATCCCGATTGTCAAAGACTATGATTCAGTCGCATGACATCATCAAGATGGTGAGCGAGTTCCAAAATGGGGCCGGAGATGTTGAGGAGGCAATGGAGGATATCTATAGCAGATGGGATAGCATCCATAGCATAGATGAAGAAAGCATTAGCCAAGTGTTAGAGGCTTGGGAAAAAGTATAATTTGATAAATTTCTTTGGGTCTGGGGAAATCCAGGCTGACATCATATTTTTTATTCTTTATTCTTTTGGAACCCAAGTTCCCAGATCCTGGAGTTCTGGGTCCCACATTTTTGAATTATTCTCGTGACCCGTGTCTCAGTTCCCAATGCCGATTGGTCACTTTCAAGACAGTAATAAAGGTTGTCAGAAGATGGGGAACTGCAACAAGGCACGTCATCTTGATGAGAGGTTTCTTACAGATGGTCTTCCCAAGGTGTCACTTCAGAGATACACCTGGTGCATCAGAGATAGGGTGCCGCTTTCCCATTTATGAGGCACGAAGCCTCGATCCCCAGGAGATCAAATTTCTTCCTTCTCCTTTCCAGCTTTCTTCTCGAGGCTGATTCTTCCACTCCATCCTTCTTGTCTTATTCTTCTGACATGTCAGGCCTTTTCTGTCTCAAGGTCTTTTGTAGAGTGGTGTAGGTAGTACCAGCCATTGGATAATGTATTTTATTTTAAAGTGTAAAATAATTTAGGGTTAGGGTTAGATCAAAAGATGTGTATAAATAATAAGTCTGACCTCATTCCAAGGGTCAGCAAAATTGATGATTTTGTAGTCCATAGTTAATAGCAAAGCAGTTTTTCATTTCCTAGTTGCAGAGCTCAATGCTCCATAGTTTTAAGCTTTTAGTAGTTAAATGCTCCCTGGGAGTTATCTTTGTACCACACACCAGTGCTTGTTGGAAGGATGTTAATGAAGAAGGAAGGGTTCTCTTAATGATTTTTTTGGTACTCTGTCTTCTGGGTTGATGGTATTTTATGCTTTATGTGCTTCATGTCCTTTTCTCTAATGCTTAAAGTAGATTAATGACATCCTTTATTTTATACTGATAAAATATAAGTTGATGGTTGTGTATTTCTTCGGTATTTAGTGTAGTGTGTTAGAGCATTGTCAGTGTTTTGAATGTTTAGCATAACTGAAGGTAGATGAAATCTTTCTAACTTTGCAAGATCTTTTTAAGTTTATTTGTTAAGAGAAAACATGCTTGGAGGAAACCCCATTCACCTGAATCCCCAGAGTTGATGAGTTGAAGATAACTAGCTATCCCCCTCAAAAAATAGTCACATCTCCCAACTGAGCCTCACACTGTCGAGACCCGACTCTCATGTGGTTGGAGGCCTAGGGAATCTCATTTCCCTAGATAACCTTTACAGGTAAAGTTGGCCGGTACCCTGGTATTCGGTGACAACTTACCTCTGTTGGTGGACCCAGTTACAAAGTCCCGTCAACCGGTATGCTGAATATTTTGCTCAATCCACGAAGGAGGTCCATGACTAAGTTAAAGAAGAATTGATAGAGAGTACCACTCATATCAAGAAAAAGGTAGATACAAGGAAAAGAGATGTTCAATTTCAGGTTGGAGATTTGGTCATGGTGCACATCAACAAGGAAAGATTGTAGAAAGGACTTCCATGTAAACTTCAGATGAGGAAGATAGGCCCTTGTGCAATATTGGAAAAATATGGGTCTAATGCTTATAAAGTTGATCTTCCTACCGACATAGGATTATCTCCTATTTTCAATGTGGCAGATTTGGTATCCTATAAAGGTCCAATTCCTGAAGGAGGTTCTGATCTCATAGGAGATACTGAGGATCTTAAAGTGCTTAAACTTCTTGTTATGCCCCAACTGAAGGTAGACATGATTCTGAATTCAAGAGTTCCCAAGCAGACTAGACGACAAACCTATATGCAACATCTAGTCAAATGGAAGGGAAAAGCTGATTTAGAGGCTACATGGGTACAGGAAACCAATTTTAAGAAGTTAGGCATCAATCTTGACTTACTCCAGTCACCTAGAAGTTGATTTCTTTTTGTTTGGGGAGTATGGTGCAGGAGAACCTATGTTAGGTTACACTATTTGTCGGTGATGTCCGTCGATTTCTTTTTGTCAATTTTTTTTCATCAGAAATGCTTGTTCATTTCTATCCGTTGGTTTCTTTCCATCAGTTTTTGTTTTTTGGTGATGCTTGTTGGCAGTGTTCGTCAGTGATGCTTGTTGGCAGTGTTCGTTGGTGATGATTTTTGGTGATGCTTGTTGGTGATGATTTTTGGTGATGCTTGTTGGTGATAACTATCGGTGACTATGTTTTTTGTTGGGGTTGAATACTGATGCTATTTTTGTTGTTCTGAAAAGTCAACACTGGCACTCATAATGTCGGTTAACGATCTAGGAAATGTGGATGTGACGTTTGTGACTAGCTGGGTCACTTGCAACAACTTTCTACGTGTCATTTTTTCTTGAAAGGATCAGGAACACCTATTCCTATTTTGGAAGGGTCATTTATTGCTCAGTTTGGCTGCCTTTGTAGGGTGGTTGAAGTTGTCCACGAGTATCAGATATTTTGGGAGATATTTCAATGGATGTATATATAGCTAAAAAGATTTTGTAATAAGATAGTGAGATAGAGAATATGGATATGATATAGATAGATTAGAGAAAGACAGAGACACAAATCATATCATCCTATAATATTTTAGTTCTTGTGAATAAGAAAGAACATATCTAATGGATTTTGTGTGTAGTGTGTGTTGTTGTGTTCTTTAGGTTGAACCTGTTGGTTTAGCTTTGGAAATGAACCTATCCTATTGGGTTCTATAGCATGAAATAGTAGCTTTATGTTGTGAGCTTGGTCTAGGGCACTTGAGGTGAAGATCTAGCAACTTCCTCAAGATGGGGTGAAACAATGCCCTATAAGGTCTGTGCAAGAGACCTTAGAGAACAGTTAAGATGACTGTTGGTACAACTAGACTTGGGCATTTACATCACTAGGTCAAACCTCAATTTTGAAATTAACCTTAAAATCAAAATATAATTGAAAGTGTTTTGGTGTGTAGCATAGGCTAGATCTAGAAATTGAAATGTCTTATACCTTATTGAATTAATGCTCTTTGAATGTGATCACAAGTGTTGATGCAATAACATGACTTCACAAGACCTGAAAAATGAAAATCATGAACACATGCTTGCATTAAGGATGTTGAAGCTTGCTACAATGCTAGATTTGAAGAATATGGTGGGACAAAATTCCTTGGAATCTTCAATTATTTAATTCTTAATCTTGATTAAAATTATGGGTATATATGGATTAAGAGTGATGTAAAAATGGGGGAAGTTAACTTGATTTTATACCTCTCCCTAGTATTTCATGGGGTGAGTTTTGGAGCAAGATGATAGGGGCTTTAATTTTCTACTTTTGCAAGCCAACCATTGTGTGATTTGAATTTGGGGCCAAATTGGTGGGAGTGGGTCACAAAGGTGACCCATTGATCTCAAGAGCAGGTCACCCAATATAACCAAGTCCCTCCAATGTAGGCCCAAATCAAGACCTTTAGGTTCTGAAATCCCTAGGAGGAAGCCAAATTTTTAATTTGAATTGAGATAGAATAACATGTTTGGGTGTGAGAGGTCATTCATTCTTAAATAATGCCTACGTGAGAAAGAATTACTTAGGGATATAATTTATGAAACTACATGTGGAAAACCCCATATGGGAAAAATGACAATGAGAAACACACTCACTATATGAATGAAATTAATATAATATTTTAGGCCAATGACCAAGGAAGTTCACTACTCCTGATTTGGACGGGCATGCTAAGGTTCACAACCTTGGGGAAAGATACAATCAACTTGCAAAACTAAGATGCATGATCCCAAGGAAAGCTACAAAACTAAACAAGATTCCAAAAGGACTCATTATCTTCTAGCAAGCACATGGAATTGATGAATTGAAATGAAGTAGTCCATACCCTAATATTCACACATCCACTCTTCCATATTTGCATCACATATAATTAACAATAAATCCACACTAATTATATACTCAAATCAAACATTTTCACACCTATATATATGAACTTGGTCACAAAAAAACTCAACTAGGTTGGCCACAATAGAGACAAACAACATTTAAACAAACTAGGCCACCATGAACAATTGTTCTCAAAGAGGTCCAACCCAAGAGATAAATGAGACCAAAATACATCGTAAAAACCTTTCTCAATTGATTTAAACAAAGTTCATGTAATACAACATCCTCAATTAATGATATCAAACATAATGTGTAGAAAAACATTAAAATATGTTAACCAGTCAATCCAAAAATATACTTCATTGTACATAACTTAATGCAGATCTAAACATGACATGGTAAGACCAATAAAAAGTCTTAAATCAACCTCCAATACATATATAGACCAAACTATCATAACTCAATTAAGATAATCCACTACTTTAACTAGAGACCAACACAAACAATGATGTTGAATAACAAAATAACATATCTTCACTTGTAGAGAAAATCAACACCTTCAGTATCAACTGGAATACTACACAAACATTTTGAACATGTACACCAAGTTGCACACCTAGAAACAAAAATGTAGAGCATTCTTTGGACCATTCCTGACTAGTCTTTCCTACCAACAACTATTGACAAACAAAAAATCACAACTTAAACTTCCAAACTAATGGGGACTTGAAAACATGATAGTGCAACATTCACAAACCCTAGACATTACAACCAGAATTATAAGCCATAAAATTATTATATAGAGGAATTTAGAGCATTCTGCCATAAGGATTTGAAATACTCTTTCCTACATATTTGAGCTTCCCATATTGTCACCTTATAGAAATACCATGTGATAACTTGATATCACTGCTACACATTTGAAAAATATCTATTAACTCATTTTTGGACCTCTATTAGCTTCCACGCATTAGGAAACACATAATTACATCAAGTTGACATATATGAAAATAGTACAAGTTGACATCAATGACAATATTAAATGCATATTGCTAACAAATCCTTCTTATTCTGTGTACTTCTTCATGTTTATCTCTAATAATCTGGTCTTTTAAATAGTTTCTTTGAACATACTTTGCCAGAGTCTTAGGGGTATCTTCCAACTCCTTTTCCTTTGTTTCCCTTTCTTCACTTTGATCATTTTCTTCTTTCAAATTATTGATTCAAATTTTTATCTACTCTAATATTTATGCTTTCAAATATCATTTTAAACCTTTGTTTGTAATATTTTTAAGCCTTACTTCTTGTAGAATAACCATCAAAGATTCCATCATTAGTCCTTTAGTTTAAATTTGGCGCAGTCAAGGACAGAGGGAACTCAAAGAGATCAATCCAACCATTGTAGCATGAGTCACACAATGAAAATAATACATAAATACTTGAGATAAATACAAGATCAGCCTTCTTATTATCAGATAATCAAGTACAATGCAGACATTTATTCCATGCATACAAGCCTATTTTGGAACCTTTGGTAGGTTATCTTTTATACTATATATTCTAACACAAGCTATTGAGCTCTACCAATGCTTTCCTCCTTTTTTGATCTCTCTCATACCCTAAGGGATAAATTTTACAAGATTTTATAAAGCTTTTGCAAGCATCAGGTTGGCTTAAGTTAGATTACATTTCCCAATGAGAAGAAAACGTATAATAAGTATAGGTCAAGACCCAAATCATAAGGATATTCCTCCAATTGATTAAACATGAATCATGATCCCTCAAGTAGATCGGAAAAAAATGTGATAACACTAAGAAATGAACCATGAAGCTTCGCCGATCAGGAAAATCCTTCGTGAGATTGGAAAGCACAAACTGGTCATGAAACATGAAGAACAGTTAAGCTCCACCAAGAATCTAAAATATCTCATACACAAAGTAACCAAATGAGATACGAACCTAGGAGAGGGTTCAGAAAGAGTCTAGGAACACTCCATAAGGTTCACAGCTACAAAAGATCCAAATTGAATGAATGTTGAAAGAAACTTAGAGACTGAACTAATGGAAAAATAGAAAACATATATTTTTGGTTGATGCAAGATTTCCAAGAACCCAAGATGCTCTTGCATCAAACACCTGGGGTTATTTGAAAAGTGAGCCTCTCACTTTCCTAGGACTAAGGGAAAACCAAGATGGATAACCTTAGCCTGAGAAATCAATGAAGAATCCTCATTGGTCTATCCTTCCATTTGACAAGATACTCTTTATATTGTTTACCTCTTGTACTCCTACCCATTCTTCTAGCCAAAATATTTTCTATCTCATCCATTTGTTTCTTAGGATAATGTTTCTCAACATATGATCCATCACTGTTGTAAAAATCTATTTCATGATTCTCATACAGGTCTATACCATTGAGTATAGGTGAAATATCCATGTCAGCTAGAAAGTCCACTTCATATGCATTTCCTGAATTAAATTTCCTCAAGATCTTACATGGTCCAAACTTCCTCATCTTAAGATTTTTATATGTTCCAATAGGATATCTACCCTTCTTCAGATATACCCTTACTTTATCCCCTACTTGGAATTCCTTATGTCTCCTCTTCATATCTGCATTCTCCTTATATGTCTGATTCATTTTCTCCAAATGTTATTTGACCTCATCATGTAATGAATTCATAACCTCTACATATTCCTCTCCTTCTTCACTCCTCTTGAATTCATGATTGATATCCCTCTACTCTAATACTCCTTTAGGATAAATTATCTCAAATGGTGTATTTCATGTGCTCATATTCATTGAATTTTTATATGCAAATTTGTGCTAGAACTAAATCCTCATTTCTAGTCTTCTCTCCAACAAAAAATCTTAATAATTTCCCCAAACTTGTGTTCACTACCTATGTTTGTCCATCTATTTTTGGATGAAACGTAGAACTAAACGTCAATTTTGTCTTCATATTCTTCCAAAGTGTCTTCCAAAAACAACCAATAAACTTACTATCCCTATCTGAAACTGTGCTTTTAGGTAATCCATGTAATCTCACAATCTCCTTGAAAAATAAGTTAGGTACATTTCCTGCGTCTTACTGTTAGTAATAACTGAGAGGGGGGTGAATCAGTGGACTCAAAAATATTCCAATAATCAACCCAAAAACTTAGTACCACAATATTAAGCCTCTAGTTATCTTCAGTCCTATAAAATTAATATCTCCAAGTACTTTTATCAAATTACTACTGCTTGGAATGCTTTGTAAAACCTTCTACTATATGTTTACTGAATAGCGGTCTGTATGTTTACCGAATAGCAGTCTATTAATTTACCGAAAAATAGTAAATTATCTAGAGTATACCGATCAATCTAGTTAAGTTGTGTAATGCAAAACACTAAACTAATGACTCATAAACACATTGACACATGGATTTTTAACATGGAAACCATGTTAAGGGAAAAACCACAGGACCGGTAACCCAAAATTTTTACTCTTCTGAAGTGAGCTCGGTGAAGAGAAAACCCTGTTAAAGGTTACAAACACACTTTTAGGTGTGACCTTGTTATAGGATTAAAATTTTTAGTATGTCACTTGATATCGGGCATCTCTACGCTAACTTCCTTGATCAAACACTCACTTGGCCTATCAATAGGTATCTGGCATCTCATGCTATCTTCATGATCAAAATTTTTGATACTCCTTGAGATGTATCTCAATATAGAAAGGATCTTTAAATCCCGCTCGGTTAAGAGAATTTTTGAATCAATGGTTAAACTAAAATAGTATGATTTGTCCCCATATAAAACTTATACTTGTAGATTTTTAGATCTATTGTAATCTCATGAAACTATTCTGATCAATATATCTCATTTTATACCTTTGCTCCACTTTGATTCTACTCAGTGATGCTGTGCTCTGTTGCTCAGTGTCCGCAGAAAAATTTAGCTCTTTCCTTAGCTTGATTGATTAGGACTGTATGAAGTTGCTCTTCAGCATCCTCTTTTCATTCATTCACCCACCACAATTCGTAATGAATTGAGTTGTCTCTTTATAGACATGATATCACTGCTGTTAGGTTCTTTATTTTCTTGATCTTGGCGTGATCCAAAATTCTCACCAATTAGATTTAAATCAAAGCTCCTATTTTATCTCGCTGAGATCTTCTTGCCAACTGGACAAAATAGCTTTAAATCGATTACTTATCTCTGGATTTATCTTGTCAATGAAAACAAAGATAACTACTAGTTAAGTCTATATTTAGCTCTGCGAGCTAGATATTTTTTCATTTTTGAACTCAAGTTAATTTTAGTGTTGAACTCTTTGATATCTTCGGTCAACATTCTAGTTCTCCTTGGGCTTCTCCACCAGTTCACACTATGTTTCTGGTCATCAGTTATGCCTGTGATTCTGCTCGTCAGTAATTATCTTAGTGTTCTTTCTCGGGCATCACTATGACTTGAATTTCAGTGATCTCTGTTTATCGGTGTCCATTGACCGTCAATGTTTGAAGTCATATTGTGAATGCTTGTCTTTTATGCATTATTGAAAGCATTCTCTTTTTCTCTTTGATTCTCTAAAGTCTTTGACACTTTGATTATAATTGATTAGATTATGTCAAGTTGACATAAATGACAATACAATCCACCAACTGATTTAATATCTTGCATTATCCTTCTTCATTTTGGTGATCAACTTAACATCTTCAAACATTTAATCAGTTACATGTCATCAATCTCTCCCTTTGGCATTGATGGAAACATACTACATTATCATACTATACTATTACTAATATAATATGAAATATACAGTTTCATCAAGCTTTCCTAATGTAACTATTAAAAATTTCTAGCTCTCGGTAAGCTAAAAAATAGCTTGGATTTGATTCATGTAGAATGGTTGCCTTCAATCTTCAATCCCTTCTCTGGATAGATGTATCATCTGATATCTTTGTTCTAATCTGTGCTCTGCCATGATTGTTCCTCTTCTTGATAATCTCTTTTTTCATTTTGACAGTAATATTTATCTTTGTCTAAACTCTCTCCCTTTGTTACTTCTCTCCCTTAGATGGATATTTCATATGCAATCAATTTTTCTCCCTTATAATATTGATTAACTCTTCCTTCTGATTTTCGGGAACTTCTCTTCATGGATAATGATATAACCTTTTCCCTTTATCACATCTCTCCCTTATGATGATGAAATAATTTCTCCCTTTATGATAATGAGATCCTCTCTTCTCTTATATGATATGGAATCATCTCTCCCTTTGATAATGAAAATCTCTCCCTGATGATAATGAGATAATTCTCTCCCTTTGACAACAATGCCAAACAAAAATAATCATCTATATCATGTTCCATCCTTTTGCATAATATATTCCTTGAATTTCCATATCCATCAACAATAAAATGTTCTAATTTTTTGTGCAAATTTGTACCTTTCTATGTATAGATATATTTGTTGTTGTCCATCTTAGTGCTTCCATCAACATGACTGATCTTCAGATTTGGTAGAGGTTGATGCAACCTCTTAGTCAGATTACTGACCGATAGACAAGGGTTGGACCCCTAGTCTCTGTCTCAAGTATTCAAATGTATCCTTCGGTAATGGCTTGGTGAATATATTAGCTAACTATTCCTTTGATTGAACATATTCCAATGTCACTTCTTTTGCTTGCACTTTTTCTCTTAGATAGTGATACTTGATAGCAATATGCTTAGTCTTAGCATGCATGACTGGATTCTTAGATATGTTTATTGCACTGGTATTATCACAATAGATAAGTACTAGTTCAAGGATCTTCATATTCATACCTTCCAGAAATTATTTGATCCATACAATATTAGAGTAATTTGCAGAAGCAGCTACATAATTTTCTTCTATAGTAGACTGAGAGATGCATCCTTGCTTCTTGTTGATCCATGTGACAAGTCTGTCACCCATGAAGAATGCTCCTCCAGTTGTGCTCTTTCAGTCATCAATGTTTCTAGCCCAATCAACATATGTATAGACTTGTAGCTAAAAATTTCCTTCTCTTTTGTACCATAAGACATAGTCCTCAGTGTTCTTCAGATATCTCAGAATTCTCTTGATAGCAGTCATATGTGATTCTTTGGGATTAGCAGAGAATCTTGCAACTATTCCAACTGCATGTGCTATATCTGGTCTGGTGTGAACAACATACACCAGTTTTCCAATCATTGATCTATATAAGGTCTGGTTTACCTCATTGGATTTTTCTTCTTTTGTCATCTTACATCTGGTAGCCATAGGTGTTCCAACAGGTTTGGAATCTTCCATCTTGAATATCTTCAACACTTCCTTGATGTATTTGGATTGAGTGATGTATATGCCTGCATCTTGTTGAATAATCTATAGACCAAGAAAGAATTTAATCTCTCCAAAAATAGACATTTCAAATTCCTTTCTCATTTCATTAGCAAAGGATTTGAATAACAATTCATTTCCCCCAAAAAAGATATCATCAACAAAAATTTTAGCAATCAGAATATTACCATCAGTATCTTCTTTCAAATACGAATTATTATTTTCACTTATTCTAGTAAAATTTATGCTAATGAGATATGAGTGAAGTCTTTCATACCAGGCTCTCAGTGCTTTTCTCAATCCATACAAGGCTTTATGTAGTCTACATACCATGTTTCTCTTGTCTGGATCAACAAGCCCTTCTAGTTGTTAAATACATACCTCTTCTTCTAGTATTCCATTCAGGAATGTAGATTTGACATCCATTTGGTATACCTTGAATCCTTTAAATGTAGCATAAGCAAGTAAGATTCTAACTCCTTCTAGCCTAGAAATGGGTGCAAAGGTTTCTCCATAATCTATACCTTCTTCTTGTGCATATCCCTTGCATACTAATCTTGCTTTATTTCTAGTGACTTTTCCATTCTCATTCATCTTGTTTCTAAATATCCATTTGGTACCGATGAAATTCTTGTCATCTGTTCTTGGTACTAGTGTCCATGCATTATTCTTCTCAATCTGTTCTATTTCCTCATTCATAGCATTGACCCATTCTTCATTCTCAAGTGCATTTTTAACAGATTTAGGCTCAAAATCACAAAGTAAACATATGGTGTTAAGTGACTTAATTCTTGTTCTTGTTCTAGCCTTTTTGTCTCCTATGATTTGGTTCTATGCAAGATGTCATCTGACATACTTGGCAAGTTTCAGTTCAGCTATGTGTTCATCATTTTGATCATCTTCTTGACCTTCATTCTAGTCTCCATTTTTTGAACCATCATCTTGGGGATTATCTTGATTGCCGGTAATTACAACCTGATGCTTGGGTGCAATATTCTGATGCTCAGGAATGACACACTATTGTTCAGGTAGAGTGTCAGGTTCTATATACAAAAACCTGTTGTAGTCCTCTGATTCATATTTTCTTTCCTTATCATTCTTTTCTTCAAATTCATTTATTTTCACATTTGCACTTTCAATGATTTTGTTAGATGACTTGTTTAGACATTTATAAGCCTTGCTTTTGGTTGAATGCCCTAGAAATATACCTTCATCACTTTTGGGGTCAAGTTTTCCATTTCTATCATCCTTCAATATATAACACTGACTACCAAAGATTCTAAAGTAACTTACATCAGGTGTATAACCATACCAAAGCTCATAGGGTGTCTTCTTTCTGTCCTTCTTCAATTGTAATTTTTTTAGTGTGTAGACAATAGTACTGACAGCTTCCCTCCAAACAATTTCAGTGATGTTTTTTTTAATCTTCAATGTTCTTGCACAGTAAAAAATTGATCTGTTTCTCCTTTCAGCAATTCCATTTTGTTGTGGTGTTCTCGGTGCATAAACTTGTCTTTTAATTCCATTCTCATTGCAATAGTCAGTGAATTCTTCTAAAGTAAATTCCACTCCTCTATCTGACCTTAAGCATTTCAATTTCTTTTCACTTTGTTTTTCTATCATTTCTTTATACCATTTAAACATCTTGAATGCTTCTGATTTATCTTTTAAGAACATGACTGTCATCATTCTAGAATAATCATCAACGAAGAGAATTAAATACCTATCTCCATAGTAGCTCTTTGTCCTCATGGGTCCACATAGATCTATATGGATTAATTCTAGAATTGAAGTAGATGTATGGGTTTTACTCTTGAAACTAGACTTTGTTATCTTACCTTTTTGACAATTTTTGCACATGATATGCTCGGGCTTAGTCATGCTCGGTAAGCCTCTGACAATCCTTTTGTTTCTTATCTTTATCATGTTGTCAAAGTTCACATGACACAATATTTTGTGCCACAACCATATCTCTTCATTTCTATCCATTAAACAAGTGGTGTTAGTGTCATCAAGATAGAGAAGGTTACCTTTTGTCTGCTCACTGGTACCAATCAATCTTCTTGATTCATTGTAGATCTTTGCCTTCTTATTTTCAAATGCTACTCTATGACCTAAATTTTTTGGCTGTGAAACACTTAACAAATTGTAATTGAGTCCTTTAACCTAGTAGGCATTTTCACATTTTATCAGGTTATTCAACATTATGGTTCATTTACCTTCAACTAGACAAGGTGTATCATTTCCCATCCTCACTGAACCAACATTATAGTATTCAAAAGTCTCAAAATTTTGTTTATCACCAGTCATATGGTGAGTACAACCAATTTCTCTGATCTAGACATCATTTTTACTAACTTTAGATATGAGTGCAGTTTCTAAATACCTTTCTTCATCTTCATCTAATTCATCCTTCATGTCTACAAATACCATCTCGATGTCTTCTTCTGATTTGGTGTCAGTGTCATAAGCTATGATCTCAGCTAGGTAACAAGATTTCTTCCCTTTTTCATTGTAGTCTCAGGTATCTCTCTTATCAGATTGTCGGTTGCTTCGGTAATCTCTATTATCACCTTTATCAAACTTCTTCTCATATGATTTGTCATTTCCTCTGTCATCTTTTCTTAACTTTGGACATCTTGCTACAAAGTGTCCAACCTCTTTACAATTGAAACATACAAGTGGAAATTTACCTTTGTATCTACCTTTTCCTCTCTGCAATCTTCTGGCCATAAGTGCTTCAATCTCATCAAGTCCTTGATCCTCATTATCACTATCACTATAATTTCCAATAGCATGTCTATGAATTGAGTTACTTATCTTTAGAGAAGATTTGAATGAAGATTCTATAGATGGTAAGATGCTATTGTCAAATTTATTCATCTCAAATGAAATTAGTCTACCAATCAGACTATCTAGAGTAACTATATTGTTTGCAACTGCTCTCATTTCTTGAATAGTAGAAACTCTAATAGCATATATAGGTAGTAAGGTTCTTAAGATTTTACTTACCCCTGTCTCCTCTTCAAGTACACCTCCAACTCCTCGGATAGCATTTACTACCTCTTTGATTCTGTAGCTATACTAAGTGATGTTTTCTCCTTCTTTCATCCTTAGGTCATCAAACCTCCCTCTTAGGCTTTATTCCTTTTCTCTTAGTACATTAGTGTCTCCTCCATGTACCAGCTTCAAATTATCCCACATTTTCTTTGTAGAAGTGTAGGTTTTGGCATCTTTAAACTCAGCCTCAGAGAGTGATGATGTAAGTTCTATCATCATGCAGTTATGGTCATGCTTTACTCTTAATTGCTAAGGAGTGTGAGATCCTGTCGGCAACACATATTCAATATCTAAGTATTGAACAATATCATTTCTAATACCTGATAAGTGGATTCTTATTCTACTTTTCCATGATGCAAAGTTGTCTTTATTCAACTTGGGCACATCTCATATGTTCATCTTGTGATCTTTTGCTTGAGTTGTTAAACTCCATTTCTAACCACACAAGCTCTGATACCAATTGTTAGTAATAACTGAAAGGGGGGGTGAATTAGTGGCCTCAAAAATATTCCAATAATCAACCCAAAAACTTAGTACCACAATATTAAGCCTCTCATTATCTTTAGTCTTATAAGATGAATGCCTCCAAAGACTTTTATCAAATTAATTCTACTTGAAATGATTTGTAAAACCTTTTATGGTATGTTTACCGAATAACAGTCTGTTAATTTACCAAAAGATAGTAAATTATGTAAAGTATACCGATCAATCCAGTTAAGTTATGTGTAATACAAAACACTAAAGTAATGACTCATAAACACATTGTAACATGGATTTTTAACGTGGAAACCTTGTTAAGGGAAAAACCACTTGGGACCAGTAACACAAAATTTTCACTCTTCTAAAGTAAGCGCAGTGAAGAGCCAACCCTGTTAAAGGTTACAAACACACTGTTAGGTGTGACCTTGTTAGAGGATTTAAAATTTTAGGCTGTCACTTGATATCGGGCATCTCTATGCTACCTTCCTTAATCAAACACTCACTTGGCCTGTCAATAGGTATCTGGCATCTCATGCTATCTTCATGATAAAAATTTTTGATACTCCTTGGGATGTATCTCAATGTAGAAAGGATCTTTAAATCCCACTTAGTTAATAGATGTTTTGAATCAATGGTTAAACTGAAACAGTATGATTTGTTCACATATACAACTTATACTTACAGATTTTTACATCTATTGTAATTTCATAAAACTATTCTGATCAATATCTCTCAGTTTATACCTTTGGTCCACTTTGATTCTACTCGATGATGTTTTTCTCTATTGCTTGGTGTCTGCAAAAAAATTTAGCTCTTTCCTCAGCTTGATTGATCAGGACTATGTTAAGTTGCTCTTCATCAATTTCTCTTCAGCATCCTCTTTTCATTCATTCACCCACCACAATTTGTAATGAATTGATTTGTCTCTTTATAGACATGATATCACCATTGTTAGGTTCTTGATTTTATTGATCTTGGCGTGATCCAAAATTATCACCAATTAGATTTAAAGCAAAGCTCCTATTTTATCTTGCTGGGATCTTCTTGCCAATTGGATAAAACAACTTTGAATCCACTACTTATCTTTGGCTTTATCTTGTCGATGAAAACAAAGATAACTACTAGTTAAGTCTATATTTAGCTCTGCCAACTAGATATTTTGTCATTTTTGAACTCAAGCTAATTTCAGTGTTTAACTCTTTGATAGCTTCGGTCAACACTCTAGTTCTCCTCAGGCTTCTCCGTCAGTTCATACTATGTTTCTGGTGATCGGTTATGCCTATGATTATGCTCGTTGATAATGCTCATTGGTGTTCTTTTTCAGGCATCACTATGACTTGACTTTCAGTGATCTCTTCTGTCGGTGTTTGAAGTCATATTGTGAATGCTTGTTTTTTATGCATTCCTAAAATCATAATATTTTTCTCTTTGATTCTCTGAATTCTTTGAAACTTTGAATATAACCGATTAGATTATATCAAGTTGACAACAATGACAATACAATCCATTAACTTATTTAATATCTTGCATTATCCTTCTGGATTTTGGTGATCAACTTAACATCTTCAAACATTGATTCAATTACATGTCATCACTTACAAGGTATGAAATGTGACATTTTAGAAAATCTATCTACCACCACAAATAGAGAATCATTACCTATTTGTGTTTTCGGTAACCCAAGTAAAAAATCCATGCTAATATCCTCTCAAGGTCTAGTTTGCACTATCAAAGGTGTATACAATCCATTATTCTAACTACTTCCTTTTGCAACTTGAAAAACTCTACAACTTTGACTAAAATTTCTTACATCCTTATGAATATGAGGCCAAAAGTAATTCTCAATTACAAAAACCATTGTATTTTCAATACCAAAGTATCCAGCTAATCCTCCATAATTCTTCTCCTTAACTGGGTTATCCCTCATAGAACTTCTAGGTATACACAACTAAATTCCTTTGAATAAAACACCATCTTGAATGAAATAGTCCAACCATTTTCTTTGATCTTCTATAAAAGGTTCTCTACAATATTGTAACATATAAAATATATGTCACCAAAATGTAAAGATATAAAAAAATGGGGTAAGGAGATTATTTGTTAATTGTTGTTTGATTTTCTTAGAGTATATTGATTTCCTTAACCCTACTTTATATTTAATTGAATTGTATTGATTGTGTATTTAAATTGTGATTAAGGAGAAGATAAGATGCTCTTTTTCTATCCTCAAATGCACAAATGGAATATCCAAGTTGATCAACCCAAAGGAAGGGCTAATGCACAAATGAATCAACTATTTGGAAAAGAGAACAAAGAAAGGGATCTTAAATTATGTTAATTGATTAAATGAATATGTTTGATTATAGTAATTGAAAAGGATAGAAAGAATAACCAACCTTACAAAGTTACAGGTCAAAGAATTCTATTTTCTGAGGTCTGTAGACTATTTCTGGAAAAACTAACAGTTGATCCCAAACCGGAATGCAAAGATGAACAAAACCCATAAATATTTTTCTATTCTGATGTCATCTTATGAAAGAGGTTGACCTTGACCCACAAATGTCAACCTTGACCCAATAATATCAACCCTAACCTGCACAGGTCTGACAAAAAATCTGTTCAATCCATCCAAAAGAAAGCCAAAAAGGGTATCCAGATCTGGTCTCAAACCTGCAATTCTGAACCTATAGCTGCAAGAAAAAGAGGATTGTTTGTTGTGGGGGAGGGGTTTTCCTTGGTCAAATCCCAGTTTTGGAATTAACATCAAATATATGTAATTGAAATTGCATAAAGATAAATAAATTAAATGCACGAATTCACCTTGCTTGTAAAAGTCCTTGTGGCGGAATCAAATCCTTGGATCCACAAGTATGCTTTTAAATGTGGAATGTAGAAAGGTAGGAAGTCTTCAATCTCTTGCTTGTAGATCTCCAACACCAAGTCTTGAATGGGTTCTTGAATTTGGAATAGGCTTGGAAGAAGGTGGATGGAGAGATCACCAAAAG
>MU224085.1:35637-46011 GCA_018584345.1 Thuja plicata
GAGAGGAAGACTCGAGATCAAAGGAACCCATAAGTCTACGGCTTCTTCTAACCGAGATACTATAAGTAGGACTAGATGTGGTAAAGCTCATACACCAATACAATGCAAATGAACTAACACAAAATTTCAATCAATTGAATTAAATGTAAGATCTAGCATAAAAAATGTAAATATAACACCAAAAAGAAAGAGTTGTCTATCGCGGGTTCACCAAAATGTAACATATAAAATAGATGTCACCAAAATGTAAAGATATAAAAAAATGGGGTAAGGAGATTATTTGTTAATTGTTGTTTGATTTTCTTAGAGTATATTGATTTCCTTAACCCTACTTTACATTTAATTGAATTGTATTGATTGTGTATTGCAATTGTGATTAAGGAGAAGATAAGATGCTCTTTTTCAATCCTCAAATGCACAAATGGAAGATCTAAGTTGATCAACCCAAAGGAAGGGCTAATGCACAAATGAATCAACTATTTGGAAAAGAGAACAAAGAAGGGGATCTTAAATTTTGTTAATTGATTAAATGAATATGTTTGATTATAGTAATTGAAAAGGATAGAAAGAAGAACCAACCTTACGAAGTTGCAGATCAAAGAATGCTATTTTCTGAGGTCTGTAGACTGTTTCTCGAAAAACTGACAGTTGATCCCAAGCTGAAACGCAGAGATGAACAAAACCTAGAAATATTTTTCTATTCTGATGTCGTCTTATGGAAAAGGTCAATCTTGACCCACAAATGTCAACCTTGACCCAATAATGTCAACCCTGACCTGCACAGGTCTGACAGAAAATATGTTCACGCCGTCTGAAAGAAATCCAAAAAGGGTATCTAGATCTGGTCTCAAATCTACAATTTTGAATCTATACCTGCAAGAAAAAGAGGATTTTTTTTGTTCTGGGGGAGGGGTTTGCCTTGGTCAAACCCCAGTTTTGGAATTAACCTCTGATATGTGTAATTGAAATTGCATAAAGATAAACAAAGTAAATGCACAAATTCACCTTGCTTGTAAAAGTCCTTGTGGGGGATTCGAATCCTTGGATCCACAAGTATGCTTCAAAATGTGGAATGTAGAAAGGTAGGATGACTTCAATCTCTTTCTTTTAGATCTCCAACACCAAGTCTTGAATGGGTTCTTGAATTTGGAATAGGCTTGGAAGAAGGTGGATGGAGAGATCACCAAAAGGGCACTGTGTAGCTTGAATCCATCAATGGCCTCCAATGGATCTCCTTCATGAAAATGGATGCTTGAATGGATGAATGCTTGCTTGAAATCTTACTCCTTAGCTTTCTTGTATTGCTCTTGATGATATTTTGAGAATGCTTTATTAGAAGACTTAGTTCGCTTGATGATGGTTTGTGTTAGAGAAAATGAGAGGAGAAAGCTCCCTTTTATATGAAACTAGGGCACAATCTTCTAAGGAGGCCAAAATAGGAGAATTAAATTTCCATTAAAGCCTTTACCCCTAGGAGAGGATCTATATTAAATATAATTTAGGAATCAGCACTTCGGAACCTGAAATAGCTGACCCGAAAGTGGGAAACACTTTTTGCAAAGACCGACATCCAAAAACTATGAGACCCCGGGATCTAAATCCTAGGTCAAGGTTAAGGTCAACCTTGACCTAGGTCAGGGTCAAGGTCGACCCTGACCTAGGTCAGGTTTGAGGTTGACATAGACCTAAAAGGTCGACCCTGACCCTGAAGCCCAAAATCACCAGTCTACAGTCCAGAATGTAGAAATTAGGCTAAATAGGAGTGGAAAGAAGGACAGGACAGGGGGAAGAAATATCAAGATCAGAAACCCTTTCAAGGCACTTTTCATGACCCCAAACCACTCAATCAGAAGGCTAAAAAATTCTAAAATGGAAGTGCTTCCATTTTCTAACTATACAAATATTTCCAAGGTTCTTCAAAATCAGGGTCATCCTCATACAAATTCTTCAACTCATCAAATCCCAACACCTCAACTTGCATATTTGTCAACAAAGTTCTTCTTCTACTTAAAGCATCAACAACTTTATTTATTTTACCACTCCCATGTTTCAACATAAATGTATAGATCTATAATAGTTCAACCCATCTCATATGTCTTTGATTCAACTTACTTTGACTATTCAGATATTGTAATGTGCGATGATTGGTATACAACACAAACTCCATAGGAAACAAGTAATATCTCCATTTCTTCAAAGCCTGAACTATGGCATAAAATTTTTGATTATAAACTGGATATCTTCTCTTAAAATAATTCACCTTTTCACTAAAATAAGCAATTGGTCTACCTTCTTGAGTCAACACTGCTCAAATCACATTTCCACTTGCATCATAATCCACTTGAAAAAAATTATTTAAATAAGGTAAGGATAACATAGGTTGTTCAGTAACCTTCTGCTTCAACAACTCAAAACTCCTTTGTGATCCATGCATCCACTTGAAATCAAGGACAAAGGTAACTCAAAGAGATCATTCCATTCTTTACACCATGGGTCACATAATGAAAACAATACAGAAAATACTTGAGAGAAATGCAAGATTGGCCTTCTTATTATAAAATAATCAAGTATAATGTAATCATACATTCTAGGCATACAGACCTATTTTAGAACCTTTTATAGGTTATCTTTTATACTATCTATTCTAGCCCAAGTTGTTGAGGTCTACTAGTGCTTTCCTCCTTTTGTGATCTCTCTCATTATCTCAGTCACAGGATTACAAACTAAATCAAAATTTATAAAGAACTTTTGGTAAAAAATAGCCAATCCATGAAATGATCTCACTTCTCCAACACTTACAGGTGTAGGCCACTCAATAATTGCTTTAACCTTCTAAGGATCCACCTTCAATCCTTTTGCAGATATCACAAATCCAAAATATATTATTTATTCTCTCATAAAGGAACACTTCTTGATGTTTATCAACAACTTCTCATCCCTTAATATCTGCAACACTTGTCTTAGATGCAACAAATGATACTTCTTTCTCTTACTGAAATTCAAAATTTCATCAAGATAAACAATTGCAAACGTACCCAAGAATTTCTGCAATATCTCATTCATCAACCTCATGAAATTACTTGGTTCATTAGTTAGTCCAAATGGAATCACCAAAAATTCATACAATCCTTCATTTGTCTTGAATTCATTTTTCTACTCATTATTGTCTCTGACTCTGATATGATGATATCCACTTTTCAAATCTATCTTTGTAAAATATATGGCTCCAATTAAACAATACATTATATCATCCATCCTAAGTAAAGGGAATCTACTTTACTGTGATCTTGTTAATGGCTCTAGAATTGGTACACATCATCCATTTTCCAATCTTCTACAATGGTAATACTGCAGGTACTACACAACGACTCAAAATCTCCCTAATCAAACCTTTCTTCAACAACTCTTGCATTTTCTATTCAACTATTTTTTCTCTGCTGGTTTCATTCGATGTGCGGCTTTATTTGGTAAAATTGCTCCATGACTCAAATCCATGGAATGACTAATACTTCTCATATGTGACAATCCACTGGGAACATTATCTAAGATTATATATCCTCATACTCAATCAATAATTCATTTATTTCCTGAGGTTGTTTTTCTACCAATTTTAAATCACACTTCTTAGGAATCAATGCATAACACATACTATCATTTTTCAAACCATCCAATAATTTCCTCCCTTCAACCAAACACACTCTAACACTAGTACAATTCTTATTCTTAGGAATCTCAACTAAAGGAAACAACACTTATTTCATCCTATTTGCAACAATAGTATACCTATTCTTTCTCCCATCATGCAAAAATTGTCTATCATACTGCCACAGTCTTACCAACAAGATATGGCATACATCCATATGCATAATATCACAAAGAACTTTATCATGATAAAATCTTATCTTAATTTTGTCACTAGGGATTGCACCAACAAGAGCTAAGTATGAAACTCAGCTATTCTATGAAACATGGGACTACTTTCAGGTTGTGGGGAACCTATGGTGAAAGTAGACCTCTGGATTAAGGGTCGGCTTCCCTTTGAATCACCTTAAAAATTAAAATTTTTGGAGAAAAGGGAGAGAGAGAGTGCATGAATTGAAAACTAGACTTCAAACCTAGGTGATTCACCAAAAACTTTGAAGATCCAAAGATTGTAAAAAACTCACAATATGACTTAAACATAAACTGGAACTCACAACTTTATCCCACTTATAGTATTGCTTTTGATAATAACAAGGTGCATATTGCAGATGAGAAGGAAATAAATGAATTTCATAACTCAAAATACTCATCAGAGTACACAAATCAGACTTTAGGCAATAATATGTGCTTTCTAAACATCAAATGAATAGTATGCCAAGTAAAGGATTAACTTAAATCACAATAACATTAAATAAGACTCATTAAATAATTCAGAAGACAATAGGAAAAGAAGGGTCTTTGTTATCTATTCAACCAAAAGGAGCTAAGGAAAATAATCTTCTTCTCAGAGCTACAAAAAAACATATCTTAGAGTGAGATAGAATGGAAGAACTATCTCAATACAAAATATGAGAGATATATATAGGAATGAGGTAGAATACGGCATATCCAAAGAACCTGGAAATCACCATGCCTAACTCCACCAAATCTGGAACTAGATGCAAGGGTATCTCTGGAGAATCTGACAGAATCCCGGACAGGTCCATAAAAATGTTGCTCAAATTTGGATGAGGGGAATCCCAGATTTATAGGGGTAGGTGAGAAGAGGTAGTTTTAGAATATATGCCTTAACAATTATCCTCTTACCAAACAAAATCTATCCCCTCCCCTAATCATGCTTGATAATAATATTGGACAAAATGATTTATAAAAACATCATTTGTCAATATTTTACAATAAAATTTGCATGATTATGTAATTAAACATGGCCTTATTAATAAAAACTCACTAAATACATAACAATGATATCCAAAGATATCAACAATATCAACCCTAACCTAGGACCTAGGAGACACATGTCATTACATTTTTTAATCTTGCCTTCAATATAAATTAAAAACAAAATGTTTTTCTCCTTTGGCAAGATTAAAAATTTATGTCTAACCCACTTAGCATATATTTGAAACATATTAAAGCATCCCCATTTTGACATATACTTTAAAACATGCACAAATCAGCCTTTTACCTTATTTCAATGATATTTTCTCTTCAAGAGAGAACTCAAGCTTTACATGGTGAGATGACTGCAAGTTTTTTGGGAAGATGAACTTGAAAATGGAGATGTTGCTAATTTGAATGAGCTTTGCTGGAGTTTGGAATTAAAAATTAGCAAGTTCTACTTCATAAACAAGAGGTCTTTGATTTATCTTGTCATTATTTGATGCTTTGATCAAACCGGTGCTTCCTAGGGCATCATTTTTTGTTGTTATTTTCTGCATTTTCAATCCAAAATACACCTCTGTATCCTCTACTTCATTTCTGCACTTATGTGTTCTGTATTGAAGCTATTATACTCTTTGATTTGTTTCTTTGCTTGAAAGATTTTCTGTTTTATGTGAAAAAAATGTGGGCAACTAGGGCACGTTTTTATTGTTGATTATGTTTTTCTATTTTGCTTGAGTTCTCTTTGTTTTGTCTCCACAAGAAGTGGAACCATGGATCCCTATTGTGGATGCCCTTCTTTCTTGGGAGACCATTCCAGTAAAAAAACATTTTTATTGCTGGTTTTTACTTCAAATAATGAAATATTTTATGTTGTTATGCATGCTTTCTATTTGACAGATCATTCTCCATTTTTGCTTCCATACAATGGGGTGTTTTAATGCATGTTTTCTATTCTTACTTGCAGGAAACATTTTAGGAAGCATCTACATTGTTGTTATCTCCATTCTAGGTTGTGGGTTATAAAAAATACCTATATTTTTTGTTTGTATTTGTTTTTTATAGATGAAACTCCCACCTTTGTTGTTGTTTTGAATCCACAAAAGATGGATCCATGGATTACACTTCATAATGCATTGTTATATCCTCTCTTTCCAAGCTTGAAATCTTCTATGTGTTTGAACCATGGGTATGGATAAAATCTCTATTGTTGGATGGAAGCATACCTTCATGATTTCATGCATAAATGATGCCATCTCAGTGTTTCATTTTCCAGAATATTGCTATTGATTTGATGTTAATATGCTGACTCTCTCCTTGAGGCACTTTGTTGTTCCATTGCTTGAAGGAGATACTATTTCATTTGTCTTGATTGTTATGCACCATTGTTTGATGTTTCCTTGGATGTACTACTATTACTAAGATTCATGCAAATTTCTTCACATGTATCATCTTTGTTTAATTGGATCACATATGAAAAGGCGTTTCTTGTCCTTGTGCACCATGTAAATTGTGCTTACTTAGAAATTTATATGCTGCCCCAAGTTTACTAAATGATTATTTCTCAATTCATTGTATGCATGTACTTGATCTGTATAGTATCATATATTTTTCTATTTTAAACTTGGAGATACACCATTATTGTTGAGTTCTTTGAATGTGCCTATCTCTAGTGCTGAGATGTAGTTGATAGAAACTACCATGCATCAAGTACTTGTTGTCTACTCTGGATGAGTTATGCAGATTTACTTGTTTAAAATATAGAAGATGTGATCCTCATTTGAAAAGCTTCTCCATTAATGTTTTGAGAATGATGTGGTACCATATAAAACCTGCCCTTTCTTTTACACCTATGCTTGATGTAACCTGGATGCATAGAAAGACATGTAGAAGAAATACAACCTTGCTGCCCCAATTTGTATTGTCCTATAAGAACATCTCATCTCCTGCTACTATAAATTCTTGACCATCTCTTATGTTGGGAGAACTATGCAGATGCTTGATTTCTTGACTATTTATGAACACCATATTTCTGCTATTTTTCTTTGATTGAAAAGATGCACTTATGCACCATTATACCATTTGTCTTCGGGTATCTTGAATGTTCCATGGCTACTACTAATTTTTGGTACATCTTTATAAGTGTTTCTACTTTGCAAATTGGAGCTCCCCAAAGGTGGCTTTAGAGTGCTACCCCTTTGGGAGTCCAATTTGTGATGCAATGGAATTTATTGCAATATAAATGCAATGTCACAACTTCTGCTATATTTGCAAATGGAACAAACAAATTAGTGAAAACATGGTATCCTTCTTTCCTCTGCAACATTGTTGTGAGTATGCTCATGCTTGGAGTATGGTTCCCTCCTTCTAATACATGGATGATTTCATGCATACATGACTGTAGGTGTATATAAATAATTTATTATCATGTATTGCTTAGATCGATTGGATCTAAACCCATTTCTTCTCCTTCTTGCAAGATCTAGATCCAAGAGGAGCATACTAGAGTCACCCCGAGCCAACCTCTCTTCCTTCCGTCAGGAAATGTCTGGTACCCTATTATTTATGTTCATTTGCTTTATGTATGTATGCATTTAGCCATATATTTATAGGATTTGGCTATGCTCACGACCTATGTGAGCTCAGATAAATGATTTACTTTCCTTCTGTGCATACTTGTCATTTATGTCCAAAACTAAATATAATCCAATATATATCGTTTCATTTCCTAGATATCTTAGTTTGATTCTCTCATTTATGTAATTTTCATTTTTAGCTTTAGGAAATGAACACAAATTTAATTTAGATCATTAATAATGTGCAAACTAGGTTATCTTAGCAACTCACCTAGTAAGTAGGCTAACAACCTTAACCAATTGAATGAACATAAAATTGGGTAACATTTATGGCAACCTCAGCTAAATGCTTTCCTACTAAGTACCCCTTTTTCCAATTACCTTCATCATCCATTGTGCATAGAGTCCTTTGGCTTCCACAACTGAAACTTGGCTCAAATCCTGAAAAACAACAGCTCCTCTTCAACAAAACAAAGTAAGTTCCTGAGATATGTTGGTATTATTCTGAGGGATTCATCCTATGAGTATGAATAGTTTGTATCAGTGGGTCCCAACTCATTAATACCAATCACTGATGCTTATTTTGGTGAACCTTACAGAAGGGCATCAATTTATCTTTGGCTTATTGCTAACAACTGAAAACTAGAAACATAGAGCTGAAACTGAAACAAACCTATGCTACAACACTTAGGGAACACAGAAAAATGAAAATTAAAACTTCTAATCTGCCCATCTACCCTAAGCTAATCAATCATCATAACCTGAGATACATCCATTAACAAATTGATTGAAATAGCTTCCTTTTCTCACCAACAATAGATGAGATACATACATACATGCAACCAGAAAGATATGCAAAATGATTTGAAAGACCTAAAACTCCCAAAGCATATCTTGTAAATGAATAGATATGTCACATACATATTGGGTTTGATCAAAATCAATGCAGATTTGAGGTACATATATATGCTGAATATGTTGATCTATAAATGGAATATTAGGTATAGGCCCCATCCTAGAAATATGCCTGATTGGGAAACCCCTTGAGAGGGTAAAACTAAAGTTCTCCTTACTGGTTTCTTTCTTATGAATCATATCTTCAACCTCTCTTGATTGATTAGAAAGAGTTTCTCTATGTAATTCAGCTTGAAACATGGCTTCTTCTTGCACTTGATAATTCTTCTCAAAAAATTCTTCCTTAGGAAAAATTGATTCCTCACCAAGCATTTCACAAAAACCCTATATGATACTCTCAAAATAATCTTCCTCAAGGCTTCTGTCAACTTCCACATACTGGAAAGCTTCCTCTATAGTTTCAAGTTCATGAACTGACATATCATCATAGTGTTTTATGCCCTCCTGATGTTTCAAACCTTTTGTTGGTGTGGTCATGACCATATCTTCTTCATCTTGCTCAACAAAAATGGGAATCTCGTCAAACAAAAACATTGTATCTTCTTCTGTACCATCTTCCTCTATTACCATTTCAAACTAAACAATTTATTCCTATGCATGAACCAACTGTCCCAACTAGTTATGATCTTCAATTACTTCTATAAAGTTTGATTTTTTCTTTTGAAACTCATGCACAAGTGTATCATCTTTTGGGTTCTCAATGGGCTGACTTTGCAACTGAAAAGACTACTCTTGGAGAATGTTGAACATATTTTTATTCAAATAAAGGCTCTTGAAAAGAAATATTTCTCTTAAAACTTGGAAATTTAAATTTAGAGTGCTCATATTTAGACTCAGGGGTCATACCTTGCTTGAAGCTTGGACTCTTGAGGACCTTATCCTGTTGTTCCTCCTTTGCAACTAGCTCCCTCACAAGACCCTCCTCATATTGTCTTTGTTGCATTCCCATCTTAGGAAGATACATTTAACCAGCTACTACTTTCTATTGTAGATTCATTGTTGACTTTTCCTCAAAAGAAAACCCATATGGTTTGAAGCTAAGTATATTGAAGCTTGGGGTTTCTTTCCCAAAGAATGGGTTTGGAAAAGTTGTGGCTTCTTGGGTTTCCAACTTGTGCACTTGAGAAGACATTGCAACACTTTCTTCATATTTCCTTTGTGCCTCTACCTCTTTCTCATGGAGATAATCCTGGTAAGCCAACTCCTACTATAGATTCACTTCTTGTCATCTCTTGAACTCACACAATTTCTTTGTCAATTCAAGCAACATACCTTTTATCTCAATTATTTCCATATTGTTCAAGTTTTGAGGCTGAATAGAAGTATCTTCATGTTGACATGGCATGGAATACTTTCCTTGAGGGTAGTTATAATTTTTTTTATGTTTCCAATCAGGTTGAGCAAGGATGGGTGGGTGGGAAGCTTGATGAGCTTGCTGGGCATATTGGTAATTCATTGAAGTAGAGTTGTCAGCAATATGGTGGTTTGATAAGGTTGATATGAAGGTGTATAGACAACACCTTCATGGAATGGATACTGATAAGGCATTCTCTTATTGAATGAAAACATGTTGAAATGTTTATATAGGCTGGAAAATAATTGAAACACTAAAAAACTGGAAAATAACAAACTTGTTTTTCCCACATACTGTTGGAAATATTCAGGATTAACCAAGTTACTGAGAGGGGAGGGGTGAATCAGTAACACTTAAAACTTTAAAGTATTTCTGCACTTTTATATTCTTTAGCCATTCATTCATCTAATCTACTGCAATCATGAAAATGTAAACATTCATAACACAAAGATTGGTAACCCAGAAACCTTCCAAATAGAAAGTAAAACTGGGGTGGGGATGGTACCCACAAAACTTTGGTACTGCAGTATAAAGTTGGTCAGTTAAGGCTTACAAAGATCACTTCTGATGATCTGCCCTGTTAGAAGCAATTTGGACTGCTAGGTCCACCTTGTTAGAGGATTTACAAACATACAATGAAGTATGCACTCGGTTAAGAGATTTACA
>MU224085.1:52308-70321 GCA_018584345.1 Thuja plicata
TATAATACATTACATATATATACCGTCCATAATTACAATTTACATGTTACAAAGTCGGCCTCATACAAATTAATTACATAAACTTATTTCTAAGTCGGCCTTACATAGGTGAACAAAGTATTACTGAATCGGTAGAAGCTAGGTTCCTCAAGCTGGCTCGGTGATCTTCTGATACTCGGCATCCACTACTGTACTCGGCATCGTCATTCTCTCGGTAAGAGTAGAAGCTCGGTCCATACTAGTCTCGAAGTGTAGCTTGGAACTCGGTAGCTGTAGTGACTCGGTAAATACATTGTCACTCGGTAACCACTGGTGACTCGATAGAAACTGACTTCTCGGTTGTCATCGACTGATGACTCGGTGACTACCATCTGCTCGGTAACTGATGTTCTTCTCATATGCTCGGTGACTGCCTTACTGCTCGGTTTGAACTGTTTGATCGGTGAGCTTTACTGAATGCTCGGTATAGGCAGTGGGCTGAGTGATGAGCTCGGTAAGCATTCAAAACCAAATAAGTGTTTTCACTAAGTGCATTCACTGATGCCAAATGTATCATTATTCCAACACATACTAGCACTTTATCAGCTTGAAACTAGTAGATATTCTCCCAGAGTCGCCAGTTATGCTTCTTTCTATCCTCAAAAGGAAAATATATTGCTATCCACACCAAACAACAATAGTACATGCAATAAGTTTGAGCCAAGGTAGTTCAAAAATATCCCACTGGGCGTGCCAAAAAACTATTGTCACTAAGGATTGCACCTGCAAGAGCTAAGTATGAAACTCAGAAATCATGTGAAACATAGGAATAATTTAAGGTTGTGGGGAACCTATGGTGAAAGTAGACCTCTAGATTAAGGGTTGGATTCCCTTTTAATCACCTTAAAATTTAAATTTTTTGGAGAAATGGGAGAGAGAGAGTGCATGAATTGAAAATTGGACTTAAAACCTAGGTGATTCACCAAAAACTTTGAAGATCCACATATTGTAAAACACTCACAATATGACTTAAACATAAACTGGAACTCACAACTTTATCCCACTTATAGTATTGCTTTTGAGAATAACAAGGTGCAGATTGCAAATGAGAATGAAATAAATGAATTTCACAACTCAAAATACTCATAAGAGAACACAAATCAGACTTTAGGCAATAATATGTGCTATCTAAACATCAAATGAATAGTATGCCAAGAAAAGGATTAACTTAAATTATAATAACATTGACTAAAACTCATTAAATAATTCATAATACAATAGGAAAAGAATGATCTTTGTTATGCATTCAACCAAAAGGAGCCAAGGAAAACAATATGCTTCTCAGAGTTACAAAAAAAAATATCTCAGAGTGAGATAAAATGGAAGAACTGCCTCATCACAAAATGTGAGAGGTATATATAGGAATGAGGTAGAATACTGCATATCCAAAGAAACTAGAGATCACCATGCCTAACTCCACCAAATTTGGAACTAGATGCAGGGGTATCTATGAAGAATCTGACAGAATCCCAGGTGGGTCCATAAAAATGTTGTTCAAATCTGGATGATAGGAATCCCATATTTATAGAGGTAGGTGAGAAGATGTAGTTTTATAATATATGCCTTAACAATAATCCTCTTACCAAACCAAATATTTCCCCTACCCTAATCATACTTGATAATAATATTGGACAATTTTTTTTATAAAAACATCATTTGTCAATATTTTACAATAAAATTTGCATGATTATGTAATTAAAAATGGACTTATTAATAAAATATCCCTAAAGACATAATAATGATATCTAAAGATGTCAATGTTGGTAAACATATTGTTCTTTTGAATTTAACTCTAAAATACCCAAAATACTTAAGAACAACTGAATACAACAGTTGGAAAATTATTATTGAAAAACCAATTTCCCTCTGAATTTGAAGGTACAACTTCCTTATATGAATGACTTTTAGTGAATCTTGATCTTTCCTAATCTAACAGAGGTATGTTCTTGACCTGAGAACCAAATAAGTAAACCAAGCTTAACCCAGACAAGAAATAGCTTAGGCGGGGTGAATTCAACTTTAAATCTAGCCAACTTTGAGATTTCATCAATCAGATTAATTCCCAAAACTGGTAATGCATGAACTTCTACTAAAAAATGCAAATGCAAAACTAAAGATTAATGATGAAATGCTAAAGAATCAATCTATTTCACATAAACATTTCCCAACTCAGGATAACAACAGATCTTCCCCTAAATTAACTGTATCAAATCATAATACATAAATTTGGTTCGAATACAGATTGCAAATCTGACTTCAAAGAAACATTAGAATTCAATAGAAAGACAAATGAAATGAAATGGAATAGTTAAACAAATGGTATTCAGACACACACAATTGACTCAAGAAAATGCTATCTTTCACACCAAAATTTAGCCGACCATTGTATTGATTTTGGAAATAATACATATAGAGTCCCAGATTGGGCCGTTATAAAAATGGGGTAACCGAAACAGTTCAACTTTCCCAACAAGAAATGACAACCAAAGGTTTACCCATTACAACATCAATCAAAATTTGGTACAAAGAGAGAATCTATTCAAGCTTCAATTTCATTCCCTTTTCCTAATTTAGCCCTATAGGCAGTGACAGCTGTGATAACTCTGATGAGGTCCTCATGTCTATTGACGTGGACACTGGTGTATCATATGAGCCACCTGGAATGCTCCTTAGCCAGAATCCTAATTGCATCAGTCTGGTCCTTCAATTCTTCCATGGCTTTATAAATACATCCACTCAACTGTTGGAGTTCTGGCACTTTGTCCAAATGGGTGGAAGATTGCTCTAACAGCTTGTCCACATAATCAGAAAATGATTTCTACATATTGGCCAATCCAATCATTTCTTTGCCTTGCCCACTTATCTGCGATTCTATGTGAAAACCTTGAAGAATATTAAAGTCTTTATTATGTTCCTCCTTGACCTTAACATCTACTTGCTACAACCCCATCTCGGCCTAGATGATCATCTCGATTTTGAACTCTAGGCTTTGAAGCCACTCAATTAGAGGATCATCTCCCTTTTGCAAAATCTTGGCTTAAAACACCTCTTTAATCTTAATCTTTACTGCTACATGGAGTGTCACTATGCACTCCTAACACTTCACTCTCTCAAATGTGAGAGTTTGCAAATTTTTCTCAATGTTGTTCCTTTCTGTCTCCAATCTCAAGAGAGCATTACCCAACTACTCGATAACTGCCAATCCCTTAGATTTGAGCCTCTCAATCCATCCCTTTCCGATCTTTGTGAAGTTCCTATCCTCTTATAACTTGGCTATTATGGCTTGAATCTCCATGGCATTGGGATCGAATGTGGTCTGAGTACTAGGGATACTATCAACTGGAGTAACCAATTGCCATATGAAATTAATCATCTCACTAACTTCGGCCTTAAGTTGTACCTTTGCCGTGTTGAGTTCTTCCAGCTCTTCTTCTATTACCACATTAGTGGATTTCCACCAATCCAATTTGGTATCATGTCGCGCTAAGCCCATATCAAATGAGTGTAGCTCAAAATCCAATGGGGTTAAATCTTTAAAACGGCCCTCCTTCGTGGGCTTTGCTACCTCCATAGTGAAATTCCCAGTCTCTGGGTCTCTGCCTAATGTGGACAGTGTCTTCACTTTCTTAGTCTTTACTATAGTGGTGTCAGGTTGCATGGCTTGAGCTAGAGTATCTTTGTTGGGAGCCCCTTCTTCCAATCTCTTTATTTTGTGCTCCAGGGTGTTCTCTATCCATGATTCGGTGCTGGTGACCTAGGTGATAGAGACCAAATCCACTAGAAATAGTTTCCTAATGAATGGAGGACTAGGCTTTGGCCTTGAAGCAAATGGATTTATTGAGGTAGGAGAAGAGGACACCAATTTTTCCACTTAAGCAACCTTCTACTTTTTCCTGGCCTCTTCTTCTGATTCTATGGTTGAAGGAGTATCTTCACCCACTTCTACTATGATAGGGGACCCTCACCTTGGAGAGTCATGGGTTGAAGTGCCAACTGGTACATCTACAGTGAAAACTTTAGTAGGCTTCTTTGGTTCTACTTCTTTGGTAGGTTCCTCTATTGTTCCAATATTTGGAAGCTGACCTTCTCCACAAGTCTTCTTTGGTTGAACTTCTTTTTCAAGAGGTTCATCGCCTCCCCAGTTGGTTGAGATAAACTCTTGGTCATAGTTGGCAGTACCATAAAAAAATTTGTTTCAATATTGGAAGTATCCTTTGTCGGGGACGTTTGAGTAGGAGACTTCCTTTCCAACCTCTTCCTTCTTCCTATCATCCATTCAACCCACTACTATATCCTCTTATAAATACCACTCATTAGAGTCTGCAAGTCACTGAAAGCTTGATATAGCATGGGCTCGGAACTAATGGAGAGGGGTTTGATCTTCTCGAGATAGGTATTATCATACATGTTCTGGCTGTCATCTAGTAGCCCCTCAACTGCAAGATTTACCTTGAACTTTTTGATTTTTTCAATGGTTAATCTGGCATCAAATCTGTCTCTACTCTTCAGATCATCTCTACAATTGGCCCAATAGTCTATAATTTCATCTACATGGTGGATAGCTTGGCTCATTTGTAGGTAATCATGAGCTTAATTAACTAGATCATATTGTGGCCTCAGAACATCATAGGTTTCCAATGAAAACCTCTTGGAGAATGCCTTTAGAACATTCTTCACCTCAGACTAGGACGCACAACTGTAGGCTCTGATAGTCATGGAGAAGTCATAGCCTTTCTTCTTGGCATCAACACAGATCAAATTCACTTGTAGCGCTTGCCTCATCACCTCCACTAGCACGATCATATCCATAGGATATTAGGGCAGCTTCAAAGGGAGGTCATCAAAACCTGTAAGACGAAGGTATGAGAAATCTCCAAATTGAATAAATAACATTTGAATTGGCTGATAAAAGCCATGGCTTTGGTAGAGAATCTCTTTTCTTGACAACCTTGTAAATCCCTGCACAATCTCATTGTAAACACATCATTAACTTGAAGATATTCTTCATAACTATTATGCAATTGCAAAGAGGGGAAAAATTCATAACTCTTAACATCATCAGGAAATTCCTCTAACCTAGGAATCCCTGGCCAAATTTGGATTGTTTCCAAAATATACAAAAGGACTGAAGACATATAAAATTTATTCTAGCGCTTAGCTCTATCTAGGGCCTCCGAGAGGTTCTCACTTACCATAAGGGCTTAATCAATGAAGTGATGTTCGAAATAGATTACGTGAACCAGGAAGAAGTGATGGTCAACAAAATTGAGTTCCTCACTCTCACCTTTGATCCTATGGAGAAGCACCAGAATGTCTATGATCTCCATCTTCATATTAGTGGTATATAGTGTCTTTGGCACCTTTCCTTTGGTACTCTTGGGCTCTTGAAACCATGCTTTCATTATCTCCTTCTTCCAAATTGACTTTTTGTCAATATACTCAGTCACTGCATGACTGTATGTCATTTCTGAATACTCAGCTTGCTCTGGGATGTGAAGCAAGTTCTAGACTGATTCTCTATCAATAGATAGCAACACCATATCATTGGGAAAGAGGATTTGCTTGGTATCTAGGTTGTATCAAGCTATGCATTCCTGGATCAATTTTGGAGCTTGAATAGCCATGGGAAAAGTGGAAGCTTCAACTAATCTGCTCTCCTTCAGTTTCTTAGTGATGGGATGCATCTGGTCTGCTTTTAGTCTACTCTGAAAGTTCTTCATATCAAAGAACTTCAGAGATGTATCTGAGATATTATGACATTCAGAGGTAATGCCTTTCATTCTGTTGAATCCCATAAATTTGGATGCCATACTTCAAATGATTTGATTCGGGAATGAATAATATCTTTTAAGAATGCAGGGGCAAAGAACAACCAGTATCAAAGGCTTCGAATTCAAACAATCTGTTAAGAAAATAATAGCTCCTATTGGAAACCTCCAAATGATCTTATAACTTTTGAATTCTTACCATTTAATGACCGACTTCCTATTCCACACAAATGAAAAGACCTCAACATTAATGAAATAGTCCATTATGAAGTAAAATGACTTTATTTGAATTAATTACTTTGCTCTTACGGGCCATTAAGAAATGTATTTTCACTTTAGTAACTACAACGGTAACTTTCCTAAGGTAGCGGAAAATTACTTTTCCACTTCTCCTTTGGGCGGAGAAATGCTTTTGGAGTGTTCTCTGTTTGAACATCTGCCAAAGGGGAAATTGTTCTATCGGGGTGCCAAAATGGCATGTGTTGATTTCATCTACCTTCTATATATCTCAGATTCTTTATGAGATAGATTCTTCCTTGAAATCCCTTAATTTTAATGTCTTGGCAGAAAATGTAATCCATGAGTCGAAACCCGCCTGTTGGAGTAGTGGAGAGGCCATTTTCAACTTTTCTGCCAAAAGACTTATTTCTTAGATTTATTTCTATTTAATCATTCATCTTGGCTTGTTGAGGTGTAGCTCAAACATAGCAGTCCTTCTAAGCCTAAGGGATCCATTTTAGAATTGCACTTCCTGCTGAGACATCACTTAGGAGTCATTGGCAGAAAATGCACCCTGGTGATGATTTTCCGCCGGTAGAGAAGCCTAAACTCTATTTTTTGCCAATGTTGCAAAATGAAGAATTATGGCTAAATACTTCAGTTGCATGTAAAATTGATGTTAGAAATCTTTGAACCATGGCCTTTACCAAATTGGGAACTTAACCTACCCAATGAAAACATGATCTCAAATATAGATTCCCTTTGGCTCACAAAAGAGAAGTCAAATTGGGGAAATCTGGTAAAGGTCTCCTATCCTAAGGGGATAGCTAGACTTAGACTCAGGACTCACATTAAGCTTTCAAGACCGTTACTACACATCGAAAATCCACTTTTTTCTAGAGGTATGTGAACCAAAAGTGGGGCAATAGCTAGCTCTATCTGGGGACTTAGACATTCACATGTCTAAGAAAGGAACTCAAGTCTCTGGTTTCACAAAGCTCAAAAAAAAGGCAGCTCACAAAAAAACTAAAGCAAGACACGGAAAAGAAAGTGGAAAGGAAACCTAACTAGGAAAATAAAAATAGGAACTAAATGTAACTATGGTACAATATAGGGGTTACCTATTTTCAATTTAGATCTGATAGAGTTTCAATTCCTGACCATTATACATCAGGGGTAGTGCTTCACCATCTGGATATGCCAATTTAAACGAATTCTTCTTAAACGCTTGATGGATCTTGAAAGGTCCTTTCCACAGTGTTTCAAATTTTTTGTGCATGCCTTTGGGTGCCATGCGTTTGTCCCATAATAAAACCATGTCTCCCTCCATGAATTTCTGAGGTCTTCTCTTTTTATCAAACAAGTTCTTCACATGCATTTGATGCTGTGTGATATGATCAACCATTTTCTTCCTTTCTTCTTCTAGTTTCCTCAGGTACAAAATTCTCTTTTATAAACCATCTTCATATATGCCATCCTTTATTGTTGTCCTTAGTTTTCAAGTAGCTAACTCTAATGGTAATAGAAGACTGGCTTCTACCCTGTAAATGAGTTCAAAAGGAGATACACCAATGGCTCTTTTGGGAGTCACTCTATCCGCCTAGAGGGCTTCATAGATCTTCTTATACCAAGTTTGTTGGTTGTCTACTACAAGCTTTTTCATGATGTTTACCAAATTTTTATTGCTAGATTCTGCTTGACCATTCCCTTGAGGGAAATAATCAGATGAGTGAATGATCATGATGCCATACTCAAAGAAAAATTCTATAATTTATTGAGAAGAAAAGTATGTGGCATTATCCATAACTAACTTAATAGGCACACTGAATCTTACCAGAATGTTTTCTTTGATAAACTCACATACTACTTCTGAAGTAGTTCTCTTGGTTGTTTTTGCCTCTACCCATTTTGTGAATTAATTAATCATAGTGATTATGTAGGTATGACCTGCATTGGACGTGGGGTTTATAGGACCAATAAAATCAAGACCCCATTGCTGGAAAGGACCTTCAATTACCACTGGTCTCAGAGGTAGTGGTGCCAACTATGGCTTTCCCGTAAACATTTTGCATTTCTCACACCTTGCTACCCAATGGTATGCATCTCTAAACATTCCTGGCTAGTAATAACACTGTCTTAAAATCTTGAATGCAATGACTAATGAGGAGAAGTGTCCCCCGTAAACTTCATCATGAAACACCTTTAACAACTTCTCTTGTTGTTTTCTGTCAACACATCAGAGGAAAGTTCCATCTATAGATCTCTTATACAATCTATCTTCCCATATTACATATTTTGAAGCTTTTAGTTTCAGGTCCCTTATTTTCTTCGGAGTTAACCCTTCAGGGAATTCGCCATATGTCAGGAAATACATGATATTTTTAAACCAAGGGTCTTGGATACTTACTGCCAAAACTAAGTGTACAACTTCTGGGTCTTCATCTGTTTGATTCTCCGCCATTGCCTTGCACAGTGCATTTCCCCTCACCAGCTTGGTAGGCTTGATCTCTATGTCATATTCTTGGGTTTTAGCTACCCATGCTCCTCTATTGTTACATCCTACATCCTGTTGAGTCAAGAATCTTTTCATTGCAATATCAGGCACATACATAAGAGAGTGTGAGTGTAGAATGTAGAATCTAAAATTCTTTAAAGCCTTTAGAACTGTGAAAGTGTGTTTTTAGTCTGAGAGTATCTCAACTCATGATTTTTCAGAGGTGTGCTCATAAAGGCAATGGGAGCTTGAATTCCCTCTTTTTTCTCCTGCATGAGAATAGTTGATAGAGTATGTTCAGAAGAGTAACAGTAGATTATGAAATGTTTCTTATAATCTGGGTGGCATAACATGGGAGCATTGGCTATGGCATTCTTTATGATTTTAAAATATTTTTTACTAGGGTCGTTCCACTTGAAACTCACATTTCCTTTCATCATGTCAACTATGCATTTGGTAATCTCAGAGAAATCTAGAACAAATCTCCTGAGAAAGTTTACCTGACCAAAAAATGATTTCACACCAGTTTTGTTCATAGGTAAACTCAATTGTTGGATGGCTCTTACTCTTTCCAGGTCAATCCTTATGCCTTCTTGGGAGAAAATGTGGCCTAGCAATTTCCCCTCAGTTACACAGAAAACTAACTTCTTAGGATTCAATGAAATCCCATCTTCCCGACACCTTTGCAATACTCTCCTTAAGTCGTTTATGTGATATACTCTTTTCCTAGAGAATACTGTAAGGTCATCCAGATACATACCAATGATTTTTTTCTTCATATCACTGAAAGAAAGGTCCATGACTTTCTGAAAGGTAGCCCTGGTGTTGATTAACCTGAAGGGAATTATGTGATATGTGAAGGTTCCCTATGGAGTAGTGAAGGTCATTTTATGCTGGTCTGCCTTGTTAACTTCTATCTAGTTATATCTCAAGATGTTGTCTAACATAGACATCATTTTAGCTCCAGCAATGATTTGCAAGAGATGATCCATCTTGGGAAGAGCATAATTGTCTTTCAAAGAATATTGATTAAGGTTTCTGAAGTCCACATAGATTATTATTTCTTTTTTCTTCTTCCCCATAGGTACTATGTTTGCCACCCAGGTAGAATGATGGATGGGGTATATGATCCTTGCTTTGAGCATTTTATCAAATTCCCTAAATATTGCATCTGCAACTTTGAGATTGTAGTTCCTTTGCTTTTGTTTGAATGGAGTTGCCTCAGGTTTCAAAGGAATCTGATGTTTGAATTTCCTGTTCATAAAAGTTTTCAAATCCTCATAACTCCAGGCAAAAACATCTTGGTATTCCATGAAGAGTTTTCTAGCTTCTTCCCTTTCTTCTTCAGTGCAACATTTCCCAATATTGATCATCTTGGGATCCTTCTTGGTTCCTATGTTCATTCCCTCATATTCACCAGTGGTAGGGCCTCTCTCGATTCTCTTCTTCTTAACAAAGGTGTCATGCCTGTTGAAGATTTTTTCAAGTGTAACTAAGTGGGGAGGGATGATATTTCCTTGTAGCTGGATGATATCTGACTTATCTTTCTTTATCTTGTCTTGACGGTCTCCTTTGGTTCTGTTGGGAACGTATTTATGGAAGTCACCACTACTCTCCAGAAATAGAAGGAGGTTCTAGTCATCTTCAAACACTTGCCAATCTTCTACATTGTTAGGTACGGATGGTCGATACATGACCTCTACTTGGTATTTCTTATCTTTGAATTTTGGGTGAGGGAGAAGTAGTGAAGCTAAAACGGCCAAGGAGTCTGCCTTGGAATTTAATTCTCTTAGCACAAATTCAATAAACAATGCACCCAGTGCCTCTATTTTGTCCCATACTCTATTTTTGTAGTTTTTTAATCTATGATTTTTTACAGAGTATTGATCCTTGACTTGACGCACAATTAGCTCAGCATCACCATGAGCTCTCAAGATCTTCACACCCTTTTCCTTTGCAGAAATAATCCCTAACAGGAGTGCTTCATACTTTGCAGTATTGTTGGTGTTCCCAAACTCCAATTTATAAGCCATAGGTTCACATACTCCATCTGGTGATATCAAGACCACACCTGCACTAGATACTGATGATGTGCAACTTCAATCAAATTCAAGAGTCCAAATTTGTGGTGGAATTTCTTTGGTGGAAAACTGCTTTTCCTCTTCTCTAGGTTTCAATTCCTCTTCGTGATCATCAGTAAACAGCATATAGTTACCAAATTCCAATTCTTGATATAGAATCTGGGCTTTAGGGTCATCAGATTTCACTACTATAAACTTAGCTTTCTTCTCCTAGACCAACTTAATCTTTTTATTGCCTACTAGGATTAAAGCTTGAGACCAATCTAGCTTTATCTCCCCTCCAAGTTCTCTGTAAAAGCTCCTTCTTAATAGTAAACCATAACTAGCAGGTATATCAACAACAAGTATTGTTAGCAACATCTTCTTTTTGGGGTGTGCCGCCACGGCCACTTGAGCATCTTTAATTTGACCAACTAGGGGTACTTGCTTGGAATCCATAGAGTAACATCTACCATGGGCTTTAGTGAGGTTAAGTCCTAGAGATTTAGCTATATTTGATGGCATGACATTATCTTAGGCTCCAAAGTCTATTATGAAATTGCTTAACTTGCAACCATTAATATATAATGACATATAGAACGGGTCAGGATTTTGGCCTGAGAAAGTGGCCAAAATAGAAGGTTCCCTTGCTTATTTATTTTTGCAAACATAGACTCATTTTATATGGTAGTTGGGACATTTTGGTTTAACTTTGGATTCCCTTCTTTATAGTAATCTATTAGCTTTTGCAGTTCTATGGGATTAGACTTAAGGTAGTCTATAGGAGAAATTTGAATTCTAAATTCTCTACAGAATTGAATAATATCAAAAGAGCTTTGCTCCTTACCTAGTTGTAGAATTATCACTCCTTGATGGGCCTCCTTAGAATAGGAGTTAGATGCCTCATTATTTTTAGGTATAGATGTTGAAGCCAGACTTTTATCCTTCTAACTCCAGGTCAAGACTGTATAAGAGGTCATGTCTATAGTAGCATAACATGTTGCTCCTTGTTCTGAATCTGATTGATTCTATAAATATAAATTTTCAAAGTCACCATGTGAGTATGAATCTAGTTCAGTTCCAGACACACCATCATTCCACTCATCATTCTGATGCATCTTCCAAGCACAAGCCACATCAGGGCAACTTTCTCCATTGTGGTCTATAGTTAGGTGGAAGGCACACATGTTTCCTCTCTTAGGAGGGGCTTCTATAGCTAGTCTCTGTGGTGGAGAAGTTAACTACAACACCTTTTCATCAGCATTCCTTCCTTTGTTTTTTCTCCCAGGTTGCTCCTGAAAGTTTCACAGGTAGGGATTATTAAATCTGGGAATTTGCCTCTTTAAGGAAATGAATTCACTGGACAATTTTTGAATCATCTCATCTAATGACCTAGTATTACTACTATGGGCTCTAGATTGTATTTCTCTTTTCCATTTCCCAGATGAGATCATATGGTCTTCAAGTTCTACAATAGTTCTTTAAGTAGTATCCAAATCTGTGAGGTTCACTCTCCTTAGATCATAATTGATGTCCGACAGCATAGCACTTATGAAGAATGTTTTCAAATTTCCTATTGTAGGCCTGTCGGTTGCTAGGATATGATTCACAAGCTTATTGAATTTAGCTATAAAATATCTCATACTAATAGAAGGTTCTTTCTTGATAGAATTCAATTGCATCAGTAAGGCATGCTCATCTTCAACAGTTTTAAATCTTCTTTCAAAGGCATCTCTCATTGAGGCCCAATCTATGATAGAAGAATTAGGTAGGTGGTGGAACCAATCGGCAGCACCTTCAACAAGGGTCTCAACAAATAATCTGATGGCCACATCCTCTTCTCAAACTGCTAGGATATTAACTGAAGCAAAGAAGGCAGCAATGTGCTCGTCTGTAGATACTTTCCTGTCTCCAGAAAATTTAGGAAAGTTCTTTCTAGAACCTAAAGGAAGGGGATTGTATGCTGCTAATTGCAAAGATCTGACTATAGTGTCCCAAGGTATTTTCATTACTACTTGGGGTAGATAAGGTGTTAGGTTGATAACAGGAGGGGCAACTACTCCACGTAAAGTTAACACTTGGCAAGTGGTTGACAAATGATTAGTTTTCTTAGGAGGTGAAGAAGGTCTACTCTGGCTCCTTGCGGTTCTATTTCATCGGTGAGGTATTTCTAAAAGAGAAAAGTTAATACCCACAAGTCTCTCAAAGACTGGTTCTGTGCTACCTTCTTTCCTTGTACTCCTGAGAAACCTTTTAGGCTCCAGGTTTTCAACTAATTTTGTGGCCTAGCTTCATGGCCTGCTCGCTATTGTGCCCTTCTTAATTAGATTTATCCTCTGCATGGCTCCTTCAAGTGCTTCTACTCAAGCTTATTCTTGCACTAGCACTTGACTACCATTTCTATAATGTTCAGTGCTTCTTTTGTATCTCCAGACAAAATTATTTAGCAAGGAAATAAGATCTTGATCGTCTTGGAATCTGAGATTTGGTTGGAGCACACAAATTATGTTTTCATGGGGAAGCAACATCTTTCTCCATGATAAACTTCTGGTGTAATGACTGTTCATCTCCCCAGTGGAGTCACCAAAAATCTTTTGGTAAATAGATTGTTCTTTTGAATTTAACTCTAAAATACCCAAAATACTTAAGAACGATTGAATACAAAAGTTGGAAAATTGTTATTGAAAAACCAATTTCCCTCTAAATTTGAAGGTATAGCTCCCTTATATGAATGATTTTAAGTGAATCTTGATCTTTCCTAATCTAACAGAGGTATGTTCTTAACCCAAGAATAGAAGAGGTAAACCAAGCTAAACCCAGAAGAGAAATAGCTTAGGCGGGGTGAATTCAACTTTAAATCTAGCCAACTCTGAGATTCATCAATCAGATTAACTCCTAAAACTGGTAATGCATGAACTTCTATTGAAAAATCTAGATGAAAAACTAAAGATTAATGATGAAATGCTAAAGAATCAATCTATTTAACAGAAATGTTTCCCAACTCAGGATAACAACAGATCTTCCCCTAAATTAACTGTATCAAATCATAATACAAAAATCTAGTTTGAATACAGATTGCAAATCTAACTTCAAAGAAACATTCAAATTCAATAGACAGACAAATTAAATACAATGGAATAGTTAAATAAATGGTATTCATACACACACAATTGACTCAGCAAAATGTTATCTTTCACACCAAAATTTAGCCGACCATTGTATTAATTTTGGAAATAATACATATAGAGTCCCAGATTGGGCCGTTACAAAAAGGGGGTAATCAAAATGGTTCAACTTCCCCAACTAGAAATTACAACCAAAGTTTTATCCATTACAACATCAATCAAAATTTGGTACAAAGAGAGAATCTATTCAAGCTTCAGTTTCATTCCATTTGCCTAATTTATCCCTATAGGTAGTGATAGCTGTGATAACTCTAATGAGCTCATCATGTCTATTGATGTGGACATTGGTGTATCAAATGAGCCACCTAGAATTATCCTTAGCCAGACTCTTAATTGCATTAGTCTGGTCCTTCAATTCTTCCATGGATTTATAAATACATCCACTCAACTGCTGGAGTTCTGGCACTTTGTCCAAATGGGTGGAAGATTGCTCTGACAACTTGTCCACATAATCAGAAAATGATTTCTTCATATTGGCCAATCCTATCATTTCTTTTCCTTGCCCACTCATTTTTGATTCTATGTGCAAACCTTGAAGAATTTTAAAGTCTTTGTTCTATTCTTCCTTGACCTTTAACATCTACTTGCTGCAACCCCATCTCGGCTTGGATGATCATCTCAATTTTGAACTCTAGGCTTTGAAGCCACTCAATTAGAGGCTCATCTCCCTTTTGTAGAATCTTGTCTTTCTACACCTCTTTGGTATTCATCTTTACTACTACATGGAGCATCACTATGCACTCCTCACACTTCACTCTCTCAGATGCGAGAGTTTGCAAGTTTTTCTCAATGTTGTTCCTTTCTGTCTCCAATCTCAAGAGAGCATTACCCAACTGCCTGACAACTGCCAATCCCTTAGATTTGAGCCTCTCAATCCATCCCTTACTGATCTCCATGACGTGCCTATCCTCCTACAACTTGGCTATTATGGCTTGATTCTCCACGGTGTTGGGATCGAATATGGTCTGAGTACTGGGGATACTAGCAACTGGAGTAACCAATTGTTGGATGAAATTAGTCAGCTCACTAACTTTGGCCTTAAGTTGTACCTTTTCCATTTTGAGTTCTTCTAGCTCTTCTTCAATTACTACATTAGTGGATTTCCCCCAATCCACTTTGGTATCATGTCAGGCTAAGCCCATATCAAATGAGTGTAGTTCAAATTCTGACGGGGTTAAAGCTTCATAACAACCCTCCTTCATGGGGTTTTCTACCTCCATAGTGAAATTCCCAGACTCTGGGTCTCTACCCAATGTGGACAATGTCTTCACTTTCTTATTCTTTACTACAGCGGTGCCGAGTTGCATGACTTGAGCTAGAGTATCTTTGCTGGGAGCCCCTTCTTCCAATATCTTTCTTTTGCGCTCCAAAGTGTTCTCTATCCATGATTCAGTGTTGGTGACCTTAGTGGCAGAGACCAACTCCTCTATAAATAGTTTCCTAATGACTGGAGGAGTAGGATTTGGCCTTGAAGCAAATGGATTTACTAAGGTAGGAGAAGAGGACACCAATTTGGCTACTGAAGCAACCTTCTGCCTTTTCCTAGCCTCTTCTTCTAATTTTGTGGTTGAAGGAGTATCTTTGCCCACTTCTACTATGATAGGGGACCCTCACCTTGGAAATTCAAAGGTTGAAGTGCCAACTGGTACATATACAGTGACTGCTTTAGTAGTTTGCTCTAGTTCTGCATCTTTCGTAGGTTCCTCTGGTGTTCCAATATTTGGAAGCAGACCTTCTCCACAAGTCTTATTTGGTTGAACTTCTTTTTTAGGAGGTTCATCGCCTCCCCCAGTTGGTTGAGATGAAATCTTGGTTATAGTTGGGAGTACCACCAAGGAAGTAGTTGCAATGTTGGAATTATCCTTTGCTGGGGTCCTTTGAGTAGGAGGCTTGCTTTCCAACCTCTTTCTTCTTCTTGCTGTCCATTCAACCAACTACTTTGTCCTCTTATAAATACCACTCATTAGAGTCTACAAGTCACTGATGACATGATCTAGCATGGGCTCAGAATTGATGGAGAGGGGTTTGATCTTCTCAAGATAGGTATTATCATACATGTGCTATCCATCATCTAGTATCCCCTCAACTGAAAGATTGGCCTTGAACTTTTTGATTTGTTCAATGGTTAATCTAGCATAAAATTTGTCTCTTCTCTCCAGAGCATCTCTACAATTGGCCCAATAGTCTTCAATTTCATCTACATGGTGGATATCTTGGCTCATTTGCAGGTAATCATGAGCGTAATTAACTAGATCATATTGTGGCCTCAGAACATCATAGGTTTCAAATGAAAATCTCTTGGAGAATGCCTTTAGAATATTCTTCACCTCAGACCAAGACACACAACTGTAGGCTCTGACAGTCATGGGGAAGTCATAGCCTATCTTCCTGGCATCAACACAGATCAAATTCACTTGTAGAGCTTGCCTCATCACCTCCACTAGCATGATCATATCCATAAGATATATGGGTAGCTTCAAAGGGAAGTCTTCAAAACCTTCAAGATGAAGGTATGAGAAATCTCTAAATTGAATAAAATAACATCTAAATTGGCTGATAAAAGCCATGGCTTTGGGAGAGAATCTCTTTTCTGGACAGCCTTGTAGCTCCCTGCATAATCTCATTGTAAACACATCATTAATTCAAAGATATTTTGCATAACTATTGTGAAATTGCAAAGAGGGGAAAAATTCATAACTCTTAACATCAACACAAAATTCCTCTAACCTAGAAAGCCTTGGCCAAATTTGGGTTGTTGCCAGAATATACAAAAGGACTGAAGACATATAAAATTCATTCTGGTGCTTAGCTCTATCTAGGGCCTCTGAGAGGTTCTCACTTACCATAAGGGCCTAATCAATGAAGTGATGTTGGGAAGAGATTACCTGAACCAGGAAGAAGTGATGGTCAACAAAATTGAGTTCCTCACTCTCACCTCTGATCCTATGGAGTAGCACCATAATGTCTATGATCTCCAGCTTCAGATTAGTGCCATATAGTGTCTTTGGCAGCTTTCCTTTGGAGCTCTTGGGCTCTTGAAACCATGCTTTCATTGTCTCCTTCTAAATTGACTTTTTGGCGATATATTCAGTAACCGCCTGACTGTATGTCATTTCTAAATAATCATCTTGCTATGGGATGCAAAGTGAGTTCAGGACCGATTCTCTATTGATAGAAAGAAACATTGTATCAGTGGGAAAGATGATTTTCTTAGTATCTATGTTGTATCAAGCTATGCATTCCTAGATCAATTCTAGATCTTGAACAGCCACGAGAAAACTAGCTTCAACTAATCTGCTCTCCATTAGTTTCTCAGTGATGGGATGCATCTAGTCCACTTTTAGTCTACTCTGAAAGTTCTGCATATCAAAGTGTTGGAAATTTGACTTCCTGAGGAAGCATGACTTATTTTGTGTTGTCAATCATGGCAACAAAGTCATACTTAAGTTTTGTCATGAAAGGAAAATGACTAAGTATGAAAATAGGGCAGACAAACACATATAAAGATCAATATGTTAGTGAACATATTAGAGATTACACTAGAGAATGTGTGCTTAGGTATATACTCTATGGTGTATATACATGCTAGATCCAAATGCGCAGAGTATGGAACATCAGTACGGAAAAGTTACAGACAGATTAGTAGACCTGCAGTCCAGGAAACAAAGCATGGAAGCTGACTACAGTTTTGATTAGCGTTAATGATTTTGTAATGTAATGGCTAAGAACCTTTAGTTATAAGTTTGTATTAATTTAATTAATGTTGTAGTAAACAATCTTAGGCCGACTTGTTCGAAAGCGTTGTGTATTTTTGTTTTAGGGCCGACTAGTGATTTGTTTTGGGTCGCGCCTCTTCGGATTTGAAGATATAAGTATGTAATGTTAAGATATGTTACAAGTGTCGATTATTATGTAAGAATAAGTTACAGATGGATAGTAATATGAATTTAGTAGATGATATAGCTCTTTAAGAGAGTAAGAGCATTTGTGCATACACAGAACTGATCAGACAACAGTGTCATTACAGCAGTTCATTTTTGATATAGTACATATCAACATTCAGAGGGTTGTAGCCTTCATATTATTGGGAAATGAGCCTAGTCAGTGAGCCATATACCTTTAACAGGGTTTTGTAAAAGACTCCTAATAGGGTCAGACCTTTAACCAGGTCATTGTACTTAATTTGTAAAGACTGCTTCTAACAGGGAAAAGGAACTTTAACAGGTTCATTATACCTAGTACAATATT
>MU224085.1:76352-97113 GCA_018584345.1 Thuja plicata
CCCCCCCCCCCCCGCTCAGTGTTTCTAACATAAAGAACTTCAGAGACATATCTGAGATCTTATGCCATTCTGAGGTAATGTCATTCATTCGGTCGAATCCCATAAATCTAGATGCCATACTTCAAATGATTTGATTCAAGAATAAAGAATATCTTTTAAGAATGCAGGGGACAAGAACAACCTATATCAAAGGCTTCAAATTCAAACAATCTATTAAGCAAATAGTAGCTCCTGTTGGCAACCTCCAACTGATCTTATAACTTTTGAATTCTTACTGTTTAACGGCCGACTTCCTACGCCACATGAATGAAAAGACCTCAACATTAATGAAATAGTCTGTTATGAAGTAAAATAGATTTATTTGAATTAATTACTTTGCTCTTACAGGCTGTTAAGAAATGTCTTTTCACTTTAGTAACCGCAATGTTAACTTTCCTGAGGTAGCAGAAAATTACTTTTCCACTTCTCCTTTGGGTAGAGAAATGCTTTTGGAGTGCTCTCTGTTCAAAAATCTGCCAAAGGGGAAATTTGGTCTATTAGGGTGCCAAAATGGCATGTGTTTATTTCATCTACCTTCTTTATATCTCAGATTCTTTATGAGATAGATTCTTCCTCAAAATCCCTTTGTTTTAATGGCTTGGCAGAAAATGTACTCCGTGGGTCGAAACCTGCCTATAGGAGTAGTGGAGAGGCCATTTTCCGCTTTTCTGCCAGCAAACTTATTTCTTATATTTCTTTCTATTTAATCATTCCTCTTGGCTTGTGGAGGTGTAGCTCAAACACATCAGTCCTTCTAAGCCTAAGGGATCCATTTTAGAATTGCACTTCCTATTAAGACATCACTTAGGAGTCATCGGAAAAAAATACACCTTGTTGATGCTTTTCCGCCGGTGGAGAAGCCCGAACTCAATTTTTCGCCAATGCTACAAGATGAAGAGTTATGGATAAATACTTTAGTTGCATGTAAAACTGATGTTAGAAATCTTTGAACCATGGCCTTTACAGGATTGGGAACTTAACCTACCCAATGAAAACATGATCTCAAATACAGATTCCCTCCGGCTCACAAAAGAGAAGTCAAATTGGGGAAATACGGTAAAGGTCTCCTATCCTAAGGGGATAGCTAGAATTAGACTCAGGAGTCACATGAAGCTTTCAGGACTGTTACTACACATCAAACATCCACTTTTGTCTAGAGGTATGTGAACCAAAAGTGGGGCAACAATCAACAATATCAACCATAACCTAGGACCTAGGAGATACATGTCATTATATTTTTTAATATTGCCTTCAATATAAATTTAAAACAAAATGTATTCTCCTTTAGCAAGATTAAAAATTTATGTCTAACCCACTTAGCATATATTTGAAACATAGTAAAGCATCCACATTTTGACATATACTTTAAAACATGCACAAATCAGCCTTTTACCTTATTTCAATGTTATTTTCTCTTCAAGAGAGAAGTCAAGCTTTTCATGGTGAGATGACTACAATTTTTTTGGGAAGATGAACTTGAAAATGGAGATGTTTCTATTTTGGATGTGCTTTTCTAGAGTTTGGAATTCAAAATTTGTAAGTTCTTCTTCATAAAAAAGAGGTATTTGATTTATCTTGTCATTATTTGATTCTTTGATCAAACTCGTGCTTCCTAGGGCATCATTTACAGTTGTTCTTCTCTACATTTTCAATCTGAAATACATCTATGTATCATCTACTTCATTTCTACACTTCTGTGTTCTGGATTGAAGCTATTATACTCCTTCATTTGTTTCTTTGCTTGAAAGATTTGTTGTTTTATGTGCAAAAAATGTGGGCAATTAGGGCGCATTTTTATTACTGATTATGTTTTGTCATTTTTCTTGAGTTCTGTTTTTTGGTCTCCACAATAAGTGGCACCATGGATCCCTATTGTGGATTCCCTTCTTTCTTGGGATACCATTCTAGTAAAAAAAATGTTTTTATTGCTGTTTTTTACTTCAAATAATAAAATGTTTTATGTTGTTATGCACCCTTGATGTTTGACATATCATTCTCCATTTTTACCTCCATATAATGGGGCATTTTCATGCATGTTTTTTTGTTATTACTTACTGGAAACATTTTAGGAAGCATCTACATTGATGTTATCTCCATTCCAAGTCGTGAGCTATAAAAAATACCTATGTTTTCTTTTTGTATTTGTTGTTTATAGATGAAACTCCCACCTTTTTTTCTATTTTGAATCCATAGAAGATGGAACCATGGACTGTACTTCATAATGCATTGTTATATCCTCTATTTCCATGCTTCAAATCTTCTCTTTGTTTGATCCATGGGTATGGAGAACATCTCTATTGCTGGATGGAAACATACCTTCATGATTTCATGCATAAATGATGTCATCTTGTTGTTTCATTTTCTAGAATGTTGTGATTGCTTTGATGTTAATATGTCAACTCTCTCCTTGAGGCACTTTGTTGTTCCATTTCTTGAAGGGGAAACTATTTTATTTGTCTTTACTGTTATGCACCATTGTTTGATGTTTCCTTGGATGTACTACTATTAATAAGATTCATGCCAATTTATTCACATGTATAATCTTTTTTAATTGTATCACATATGAAAAGGCATCTCTTGTCCTTGTGCAACATGTAAATGGTGCTTACTTTGAAATTTATATGCTGCCCCAACTTTGCTAAATGATTATTGCTCAGTTCATTGTATGCATGTACTTGATTTGTATAGTATGATACCTTTTGTTGTTTTAGACTTGGAGATACACCATTATTGTTGTGTCCTTTGAATGTGCCTATCTCCAGTGCAGAGATGTAGTTGATAGAAAGTACCATGCATGAAGTACTTGCTATCTACTCTAGATGAGTTATGTAGATTTACTTGTTTAAAATATTGAAGATGTGATCCTCTTTTGAAAAGTTGCTCCATCAATGTTTTGACAATGATGTGGTACCATATAGAACCTTCCCTTGCTATTACACCTATGCTTGATGTGACTTGGATGCATAGAAAGACATGTAGAAGAAATACAACCTTTTTGCCCCAATTTGTATTGTCCTATAAGAAGATCATATCTCCTACTACTATAAATTCTTGACCATCTCTTATGTTGGGAGATCTATGAAGATGCTTCATTTCTTGACTGTTTATGAACACCATATTGCTGCTATCTTTCTTAGATTGAAATGAAGCACTCATGCAACATTATACCATTAGTCTTCATGTATCCTGAGTGCTCGATGGCTACTATTGATTTTTGGTGCATCTTTATTAGTGTTTTTTCTTTGCAAATTGGAGCTCCCCAAAGGTGGCTTTAGAGAGCTACCCATTCAGGAGTCCAATTTATGATGAAATCACATATATTGAAATATAAACGCAATTTCACATCTTCTACTATATCTGCACATGGAACAAACAAATTAGTGAAAACATGGTATCATTCTTTCCTCTACAGTATTGTTGTGAGTATTCTCATTCCTGGAGCATGGTTCCCTCCTTCTGATACATGGATGATTTCATGCATGGATGAGTGTAGGTGTATATAAATAATTTATTATCATGCATTTCTTAGATCCATTGGATCTAAACCTCTTTCTTCTCCTTCTTGTAGGTTCTGGATCTAACAGGAGAAAACTGGAGTCACCTCAGGCCAACCTCTCTTCCTTTGTTCAAGAAATGTCTGGTACCCTGTTATTTATGTTCATTTTCTTTATGTATGTATGCAATTAGCCATAGATTTCTAGGAGTTGGCTATGCTCACGGCCTGTGTGAGCTCAGATAAATGATTTACTTTCTATCCGCACATAATTGTCATTTATGTTCAAAACTAAATATGATCCAATGTATATATCATTTTATTTCCTGGATATCTTAGTTTGATTCTCTCCTTTATGTAATTTTCATTTTCAGCTTTAGGAAATGAACACAAATTTAATTCAGATCATTAATAATTTGAAAACTAGGTTATCTTAGAAAGTCACCTAGTAAGTAGGCTAACAACCTTAACCAATTGAATCAACTTAAAATTGGGTAACACTTAAATTTCACAAATCATTGTTGACTTACTAGTACCTTATGACCATGCTTTATCCATGCTATGTGATAGGGTTTTAGATTCTTCAATCTTGAAAACTTCAACTTTTTCACCAACTCTTCAGAAACTAGGTTGTCTAACCTACCACTATCAATGATCACTTTGCAACATTTTCCTTAAAATTTGCATCTGGTCTTGAAAAAAATTCTCCTCAACAATGGTTCTTGGTTTGGCTCTATATGACATAGGGCTCTCCTTTCCATTAGGGCTTCTCTATCTTTGGGTTGGTTCAATGGTTCCCTGGATTCTTCCTCAACAAAATAATTTTTTCCATTGTTCTCAATCCTCTTGCTTGAACATCCTTGAGTAGATTCAAAGGCTCGGTCTCCTTCACCTCCACATTTTAAACAACATCCTCTAAACAATCTTTTTCCATCTCTTCTATAGCTATTTGATCCACTTCCTCTCTAAAAATTTATATCATCCCTTTGGTATGTATTATCTTCCCTGAAGTATGTATTTCCTTTGTTCTTATATGAATAAGATCTTCCACCTCCCAAGATTCTTTCTCTCTGAAATATTCCACCTCTGCCTCTTTGTCTTTTCTTATGCCTCTTGCTCATCTTTTTCACAAATTTTAGGGCATATTAGTAAGATTCCTCTATACTTTTCATTTTAACCGAACTAATCTCATCTTCAATCGATGTCCTCAAACCATTTAGGTACCTTTCAACCCTCTCAACTATTGGGTTTAATGGAAGTAGTACTAAGAGGGGAGGGGTGAATTAGTACCTCTAAAACTTTTTCATGTTCTTTAATCAATTAACCTTTGTAATCAATTGCATATCCATTCAATCTAATATACACTATCTTTGTGAGAGTTATAACAATTCATAACATTAATAAACATGTGAATCATTCCTAGAAACATTCATGAACATAATTGACACATAATACAAGATATGCTATTGTAGAAAACTCATGTTAGGAAGCAAAAACTGTGGTGAGGATGGCACCCACAAAACTTCACTATCTGTAGAATGGAAGGGGGTGGTTAAGGCTTACAATTTTGATCACTTCTGATGATCTAACCTATTAAGAGTATCGATGGAGACCTATTAAAGTCTACTCTATTAAGATCTTTTAGCAACACTGTTAAGTGTGCACTCAGTTAGGAGATTTGATATAGGACTGTTAAATCCACCTTTCTTGAAAGGATTTCTTACACTTTGCTCCACTTGTTAGAATGATAGAAAATTATAAATTGATCTGGTAAATTAAATATCCTATTGCTGATATAGATCCTATGTAGTTCACATACAAAAATAATATCACCTAGTTGTGATTGAATATTACCTCTGATTATTGGTTTCCTTTGTTCTTGGTTCTGCTAACCAAATTCTTCTTTTTCTGATCTGGTTCTTGAAACTCTCAATTCAATCCATAGATGTGCTCATTATTTTCTCCTCTCTCTTATACACACATTCTAATGAATGATTACATCATCTATTTATAGATGGATTGATTTCATCAAGTTGATGATAAAAACAATGTTAACTCTAAGATCAGGTTTACAACTTGCACCTAGATCTCCTAGTCTATGTGCTTTAAATCAGTTAGACTGATTAAAATACTTACATTAATGTTTCTTGTCCCTAAAGAAATGGATTTAAAAATAATTAAATATCCTATAAGTAGAATACCCTTTCTTTATCTGACATGGAAGTCAGATCCACTTTTTCTGGGTTGCAAATAACTTTCAGTTCTATCTTTCACTCATGCTTGACTATCCTTCGGTTTTTACTGTCGGTTGCACTGAATCTGTTTCTTTGGTCTGCACTGTAAATTTCATTTTGGGTTCCTCTGTTGGGTTCCACTTTAACTCTCTCTATTTTGGTTTTTATTTTACACACTACCTTGTGTCATTGGTTCTCTCTGTACTTAGTCATTCTTTGTGGCCTAGTCATCTGATCTTCGGTTTGCCCTTTCCTATCTTTCAGTGTAGGCTTGCCAAAAATGTTGTTTGAATACTAATGAAAAATTAATTTCATCATCAACATCATCATTAGTATGTACAGATTTGGTATCCAATCTATAAATTCTTTGATATACTCTTTCACACTAAGATCCTTTTGGTTTACATTTTGTAACTTCCTAAACAAACTTACTCAGTAATTATCCGGTAATAACTTACCTTTCAATTCTTTCACCATCCTATCCTATGACTTGATTTTATCCTTTCCTCTACTTTTTCTATTAGTCTACAAATGTTCCCACCATTAAGATGCATGTCCTCTCAACTTTGCGCAAGCATACTTCACTTTCTTATCTTCATCTCTACCTTCATAATCAAAGTATTCCTCCATCTTTGTGATCCAATCAAGTAGTTCATCTAAATCCAACTTTCCATCATGATCAAGAGGATTGAAATGTGGACTTGCATTAACCCTAGTTAGGGCCTTTATAAATCTTTCATCTCCTTATTTAAGTTCTGGTTTCTCTTCACCCTCTTTAGTTTCTTCTTCAATTCTTTCTTCCTCGGCGTCACTCACATCCTCAATGTGTCAACCTTTTCTCCGGGATGTATCCACAACTTCTAATCTAGCTGCAATTTGTCTCAACATATACAACACAATTGGATCTTCATCTCTCCTTCCACCTCTATAATTTCCTCTATGAGCCATCTTATGCTAATCCTCTATAATTACGGGTCAGATACTCTCTCCTCCATGCCACAAAAAATAAATCCAGGACTTTGCAAGGTCAGGAACCACCTGCCTCAACAAAATTAGAAAATTTCTCTAATACCACTTGGTGTATTCAAGGATGGAGGGAACTCAAAGTGATCAGTCCAATCCTTGTAGCATGAGTCACACTATGGAAACAATATAGAAAATACTTGACATAAATGAAAGATCAACCTTCTTATTACCATATAATCAAGTATAATGCAATCATACATTCAAGGCATGCAGGTTTGCTTTGGAACCTTTTGTAGGTTATCTTTTATAAAATATATTCTAACCCAAGCTACTAATCTCTACCGGTACTTTCCTCCTATAATCACTCTCATACGGTAATGGATCAATTACAAGAGTTTATAAAACCTTCGTAAGCATCACATTGGCCTAAGGAATATTGCATTTCCCAATGAGAAGAAAATGTATTACAAGTATAGGTCAAGATCCAAATCATAAGGATCTTCCTCCAATGGATGAAACATGAATCACGATCCTTGAAGTACATCACCCACAGACATAATAAAATTGATAAATGAATAATGAAGATTTTTTGATCGATAAAATCCTTTGCGAGAACAAAAAACACAAACTGGCCATGAAACATGAAGAACAGTTAAGCCCCACAAAGAATCTACAAGATCTCATATACAAAATAACCAAATGAGATGCAAACCTAGGAGAAGGTTCAAAAATATTCCAAGGACATTTCATAAGGCTCACGGCTGCAAAAGATCCAAACTAAATGAATGCTAAAAGAAACTCAAAGACTAAACTAATAGAAAAACAGAAAACAAATATTTTTGGTTGATGCAAGATTGCCAAGAACCCAAGATTTTCCTACATCAAAATTGCCAAAATCTTCATATTTTTTAATGTAATATTTGCTTCCAAAGATTCTAAAATACCAAATAGTAGTATGTCTTCCACACCATATCTCATAAGAAGTCTTAATTAGAATTATTGAACCTTGCCAATACCCTACTAAGAATGTAAACAACAACATGTTCTACCTCTTTCCAATATACATCTTAAGTCTTTTAACATTGGTCTATAAATTTATTGAATGTTTCTATTCTTCCTTTTTTTTTTATCTCATTTTGCAGAGAAGCTATTGATCAACTATAACTGATTGAATGTTTGAAGATGTTAAGTTGATGATCACTGAGTTGCAGAAAGTTAATGCAAGACATTAAATGAGTTAATGTATTGTATTGTCATTGATTTCAACTTGATATAATCTGATTATTTATATATACATAGTTTCAAAGAATTAAAAAAACCAAAGAGGTAAAGGTTATGTTATTAGTAATGCATAAAAGTTAGGTATACACCATGTGACAACAAACACTGATGGACAGTGCACACCGACAGATAGAGAACCCCAAGAGAAAATTCACAGTGATACCTGAGAAAGAAACTTGAGCAAGCATTACTAAGTAGAACCAAAGTGTAACCTGAGGAGAACTGAGAGTCTCAGTGTTGTCCAATAGATAGAAAACCCTGACAGACAGAGATGCCCAAGGATAACTAAATTCAAGACCGAACTAAAAAGGAGTTAAACACTGATAAGAACTAAAGTTCAGAAATGACAAAAGGATTAGCTGGCAGGAGCTAAATATGGAGTTAACTCGTTGATTACATTTTTTTCATCGATAAGTTAAAAGCCAGCGCTAAGCTATAGATTAAAGCTAGTTTTATTCCAGTTGTCAAAGAGAAATCTGTAGGATAAAAGTAAAGCAAGCTTTAAAGAAAGAATGGCAAGATTTATGGATCATGTCAAGAACAAGAAAGACAAAGACCTAGAAACAGTGAAATCATCTCTATAAGAGAAACAAGCTAATTCATTATGAATTAAAGGGGTGAATAGAGAAGAGGATGCTGAAGAGAATGCTGATGAAGAAGAATTTATACAGTCCTCATAAAACAAGCTAAAAAATAGAGCTAAAGATTTCTGTAGACACCAAGCAACAGAGAAGCATAGCATCACCGAGCAAAAAAAAGTGGAGAAAAGGAACACAAAAGAAACATTGATCAGAAAGGTATTCTAAGCTTACAATAGATCTGAACACCTACAAGTTTAAGTTGTATATATGAACAGATCATATATTGCTTCAGTTTAACCATTGATTCAAAAAATCTCTTAACAGAGTGGGATTTAATTATCCTTTATATATTGAGATACATCCCAAGGAGTATCAAAAATTTTCTCGTGAAGATAGCATAGTGAAATGCCAGATATTTAGTGACAAACTAATATATTTAAATCCTCTAAGAAGGTCACACTTAACAGTGTGTTTATAACCTTTAATAGCGTTGGCTCTTCACCTAGCTCACTTCAAAAGAGTGAAAATTTTGGGTTACTAGTCCCAAGTGGTTTTTCCCTTAACAGGGTTTCCACGTTAAAAAATCATGTGTCAAATGTGTATATGGTTCATTGATTTGATGTTTTTCTTTACACATTACTAAAACGGGATTGATTGGTAAACACTAAGTTATTTACTATATTTCGATAAAGGCTAGATTGTTATTCGGTAAATCTTAAGAATAAGGTTTAACAGTGGACTCCGAGTAGTACTTATTTCATAAGATAATTTAAGGGCATACATATTGAAGGACTAAAGATAAATAGAGGTTTATATTTGTGGTATAAAGGTTTTGTGGTTGGTTTATTGGATTAATTTTTAAGGCCACTGATTCACCCCCCCCCCCTCTTAGTTATTCTAATAATTGGTATNATTCCCCCCCCCCCCCTCTTAGTTATTCTAATAATTGGTATCAGAGATTGTGTTCTTAGAAGGAAGGTTTCAATACCTAAGAAAAAGATCACAAGATGAGAAAAAGGGATCTGCCCAAGTTGAACAAAGACAACTTTGTATCATGGAAAAGCAGGATAAGACTCCACCTATTAGGTATTGGAAATGATGTTACTCAATACTTGGATACTAAATATGTGTTGCCTACAAGACCTCACACACTTGATCAATTGAGAGAAAAGCATGAGCACAATTCTATGATGATAGAACTTTCTTCCTCACTCTCTAATGTTGAATTTGAAGATGTCAAAACATGCACCACTACAAAGAAAATGTGGGACAAATCAAAGCTAGTACATGGAGGAGATGCTAATGTACTAAGAGCTAAGGCAGATTGCCTAAGAGGAAAATTTGACGACCTAAGAATGAAAGAAGGAGAAAACATCACTCAGTATAGTTGTAGAATCAAAGAGGTAGTCAATGCTATCTGAGGAGTTGGAGGTGTACTTGAAGAAGAAACAGTGGTAAGTAAAATCCTAAGAACCTTACTGCATGTTTATGCTATTAAAGTATCTTCTATACAAGAAATGAGAACAGTAGAAAATAACAATGTCACTCTAGATAGTTTGGTTGGTATAATTATTTCATTTAAGATGAATAAATTTGACAACAGTGTCTTACCATCTATTGATTCTGCATTTAAATCTTCTTTAAAAATAAGTAATTCAATTCATAAACACACTATGAGAAATGATAGTGAAAGTGATAGTGATGACAAAGAACTTGATGAGATTGAAGCACTAATGGATAGAAGATTGCAGAGAGGCAAAGGTAGATACAAAGGTAAATTACCATTGGTATGTATTAATTGTAAAGAGATTGGACACTTTGCTGCTAGATGTCCTAAAAAAAGAAAAGAAGGTAGAAATAGTGACAGATCATATGAAAAAAAGTTTGACAGAGGTGATGACAAAGATTACCGAAGCAACTAACAATCTGACAGAAGTATATCCAAGACTACAAGGACAAAGGGAAGAAATCTTGTTACCTGGCTAAGAACAAAGCTGTGAATATTGACACTGAATTTGATGAAGATATTGAGGTGGTATTTTTGTCTATGAAGGATGATTCAGACAAAGAGGAAAGGTATGTTGAAACTGCACTCATATCAAAGGTTATTAAAAAATATGTCTGGATATTGATAGTGGTTATACTCACCACATGACTTGAGATAAAGAAAAATTTGAAACTTTTGAGTATTATAATGGTGGATTAGTAAGAATGGGTAATGACTCAACTTGTCCAGTTGAAGGTAAAGGAACCATAATGTTGAATAATCTGATCAGATGTGAAAATGCATACTGGTTACAAGGAATTAACTATAATCTATTGAGTGTTTTAGAGCTAAATAACAGAGGTCACCAACTTGCATTTGAGAACAAAAAGGCAAAGATATTCAATGAATTAGGAAGGTTGATCGAAACTGGTGAACAAAAAAAAGGTAACCTATTCTATCTTGATGATATAAACACAACTTGTTTAATGGATAGAAATGAAGACATATGGTTGTGGCATAAGCAGTTATGTGATGTGAATTTTGAAAACATGATAAGGATAAGAAATAAAAGGAAAGTAAGAGGCTTACCGAGCATGTTAAAGCCTAACCATGTCATGTGTAAGAATTGTCAAAAAGGTAAAATGACAAAGTCTAGTTTCAAGAGAAAAACCTACACATCTAATGTTATTCTAGAATTAGTCCATACTGATTTATGTGGACCAATGAGGACAAAGAGTTACTATGGTGATATATACTTCATTCTCTTTGTAGATGATTATTCTAGAATGATGACAGTTATGTTCTTAAAAGAGAAATTAGAAGCATTCAAGATGTTTAAATTTTATAAAGCTATTGTAGAAAAACAAAGTGGTAAGGAACTAAAATGCTTAAGATCAGATAGAGGAGGAGAATTTATTTCTGATGAATTCACTAACTTTTGTAATGAGCATGAAATTCAAAGATAGGTTTCTGCACCAAGAACACCACAACAAAATGGGATTGCTGAAAGAAGGAACATATCCATTATTGATTGTGCAAGAACACTGATGATTGAGAAGGGCATCACTCAAAAATTCTAGAGAGAAGCTGTCAGTATTGTTGTCTACACATTGAACAAAGTTCAATTGAAGAAATACACCATTAAGACACCCTATGATCTATGGTATAGATACACACCCAATGTAAGCTACTTCAAAAATTTTGGAAGTTAATTTATATTTTAAAAGATGATAGAAATGGAAAGCTTGACTCCAAAGGTGAAGAAGTAATATTTTTAGGGTATTCTACCAAAAGTAAGGCTTATAAATGTCTTCACAAATCCTCTAAAAAAATAATTGAAAGTGCAAATGTTAGAATAGATGAATTTGCAGAGAAAAATGATAAGAAAAGTAGAAAAGAACCAGAAGACTACAATGGGTTTGTATACAGTGAAGAGCTTGACACTTTTCCTGAGCAATAGTGTATCGCTCCTGAGAAACAGAACATTGCACCCAAGCATCAGGCTACAAACACCAAAAATTAGGAAATGTCTCAAGATGATGTTCCAAGTGATGGAGATCAGAGTAAAATTCAAGATGATGATCAGAATGATGAACAAAGAGTTGAATCGATACTTGCCAAGTATGTCAGAAGACACCATCCACATAACCAGATCATAGGAGACAAGAAGGCTGGAATGAGAAAAAGAAGTAAGTCACTAAACACTAGATGTTTAATTTGTGATTTTGAGCTTAAATCTATTAATACTACACTTGAATATGAAGAACGGGTCAGTGCTATGAATGAAGAGATAGAAAAAATTGAGAAGAATAGAACATGAACATTAGCACCTAGACCAAATGGATATTTAGAAACAAGTTGAATGAGAATGGAGAAGTCACAAGGAATAAAGAAAGATTAGTATGAAAGGGGTATACACAAGAAGGTTTTTTTTTTTATGAATAGTGACTTTCCTATTAATTTAATATAAAATTTATATATTCACAAAAAAGGGGTTGGGGGACATAGAAATCACCCCGCGAGAGTTTCAGACGGCACACAGCCAGACAAGGAAACTAGAAACTATTCATAAAGAAAAAACCATAAAGCCTTCAGGCTGCAAGAGTAGTGCCAGCTAAAGGAGGATCTCTATCATCAGAACCCTAGGTATCCCTGGGATTGACTGGAAGGTTAGGAACCAACCAACCATCAGCAACATCATCTTTTTCTTTTTCTTTTTCTTTCTCCTCTACCCGAGGTGGAGAAATAGATAGAGCTAGGTGGGGGAAGGACCACTTGGAGGAAGGGCCACCACAAAAAATTGGAGCATCAGGAAGGGAAGATAAAACTAGAGCCGGAGACCAGCCAGAGGCACGACAAGGTGGAGAAGCCAAGTGGTTCTGCCACCCATCATCACCACCCTTAGGAGAGTGGTGACGGGGAGCCTGCGACCGCTGAGTGTGAGAGTAGTGAGCCAAAGAGTTGTGGCCACCCCTGGGAAGAGTACAATCTATAAAAACTAAATTAGGAGGTACTTGGGCAACCGTACAAGGAGCATTGCTCCAATTATTGAGCAGCTCCTGAAGGTGAGCCACCTCTAGAGAAATTTTATTGGCTTGCACTTGAATCTACATCATCACATTGTTACATATACAAGATTTATTATACAAAGTAAAATTTATATCAAGAAAGTTGTGAGTGAAAAGAACAACATTCCTATCTTTCCCTAAAGTGAACAAAATCTCCATCTTGAAAGTATGCCAAATCTGGGTAAACTTGGAAGGAATTCTTGGAGAGTCTCCCAGGACAATCATATGCCAAGAGAAGGGCTTAGGCTAGAATGGTTTTAAAAAATCATTAATCCACTACCAATACTGTTGATCTCTCCTATAGAACCAAAAAATATGCAAAAAATACTCAATGTTCCCACAAAAGGGACACCAAGGGTCAGGAACACCTAGGTGTTTGAGCTAAGGGCCCAAAGGAAGACCTTGGAAGAGAAAACACCAAGCAAAGAGAGCCATCTTGGGCTTAGTAATAGCTTACCAAATTATCCAGAAATGAGAGCTCGAGTGGTAAGTAGAAGAGTGCAAATTCCATCTCTGGTTGAGAATGTCCACCATGGGCACATGTAGAGACAACCATCTATAACCCATCTTTGGCTTATAGTTTGTGAAGGGAGTGGCAGGGTACCATTTCCTGTCTTTCCACAAGGGTCGAACAGACTGAATACCTAACTTATGAAGTAAATGATCTGGAAGGGAAGAAACCAATAGACCAAAAGTCTAATGATCTGGACAAGCCAGATGGAACTACGTCTTCATATCTTCCCAAAAGAAGAGGCTCATGGTGACCCTAGAAAAGAGGTCCTTAGGTGTTCTGATGCCACATTTAAAAAAATGTAGAGCACTGGCACCTTGAGTCTTAGCCAGAGGAATACCATGAATGAAGAACAATGGAGACCACCAAAGGTTCTATTGATTCAAATAAATCCCACTACAAAATCCATCCCCATCCCAACGAAGCCAAGGTTGGATAGCTTCCCAGGCCTTCCATATTCTCTTAATCACAAAGGTGCCTTGAATATGCACAGGTTCCCACATAATGAGAATATTTTGAAGGCCAATCCCTTTCCAGGATGGCCTATGAACAAGATAGCCTGAAGAAATACAATTCGTGATAAGAATTTTCTAGGCTTCATCACCCGTGAGAGCACGAATAATCCATTTAGCACACAGAGTGAGCCCTTATTTCTGAGTGGAGAGTAGGTTGAGGCCACCAGACTCTCTGGGAAGACATAAAAATTCCAAGCAACTCTGTGGAACCCATGGCCATCAGCTCCCGAAGCCTAGAGGAAATATCTGAGAAGGCGCTCTAGCTTGAGGTAAGAGGCTTTAGAAGGAGCCTAGCATGAAGAATAATAAACATGAGTAGTAGCCAAAACCTTAGAATAATTTTGAAATTTCCGTACAAGTGAGAGAGGTTTAGAAATCTAATACTATAACTTCTTTTCAATTTTAGCAACCATAAAATTCCATAAATCCATAGAGGAGCCTTGAAAAGAAAAGGGAATGCCCAAGAAGTGGAAAATTTCCCCATGCTGAACCCACTTCCCATCAAAATTAGCCAGCCAAGGAGGTTTTGGAAGAAACAGATGTCTTTATTAGAGGGTCTTATCCCATTGAATATCAAACCTAGATGCCTGACAAAAGGTATCCAAGCATTACAAGGTGTTAGAGACATTTTCCTCATCCTTGAGGAGACTGGGGAAGGAATCATTAGCAAAGTGCCCATTGACAAGCTGGGAAGAAGAATTCGAAAGAGAGATGCCTTGCACTAACCTAGAGGAAACAAAATTGGCAAGCAGATAACCAAAGCCTTCAGCAACAAGTACATACAGCGTAGGAACCAGCACACAACCCTGGCAAATGGACCTAAAAATCCCAAAGGTGTCAGACTGGGAGCCATTGATAGAGATACAAGCAATGGCATCACCAAAAAAAATTTCCATAAACTGCAAAAAATTGGGACGAAAACCAATAGCTTGCAGCATGGCAAGAATGAAAGGCCATTCAATGCAATCATAGGCTTTGGAAAAATCAATTTGAGAAACAACATGCTTTGTTTTGACTGACGAGCCCATTCCATTCCTTCCCAGATAGCGATAATGTTGTCAAGGATACATCTGGTCTTAATGAAACCGGTTTTCTTTGGATGGACAATCGGAGGGAGAAAATGTCTGATCTTAAGAGCTAAAGCCTTCACAATGATCTTTTATGAAACATTAAACAAGGTGATGGGCCTCCAGTTACAGATATCTTCAAGATCACCAGCTTCGGGTATGAATTTATTATTTCCTTTATTAATAAAAGCACCTAGACTTTTATTATGATAGGCTTCGAGATACACTCTATGCAATTCAGGACCTATATCATCCCATAAATTCTTGTAGAATTCATAGGGGAAGCCATGACACCCATGAGACTTTTCATCAGCCATAGAAAAGACAACCTCATTTAGGTCACTGATTGTGAGAAGTTTCTCACAGAAGGCAGGTTGCTCGACCACCAGGCAGTTTGGAGTAATAACAATACATGCTCAAAGAGCCTCTTCCTAAGAAATTGAGTTTTCTTGTGAAGAAAACACTTTCTCATAGTGTTGAAAAAAGACTTGAATAATATCAGGAAGTTCTGAGAGAGTTTCATGAACATGCTTAATTTTTTTGATCCCAAAGTTGGTCTGTTGGGCTCTGAGAGCATGAAAAAACTCTTTAGAAGCTTTATCACCCACCTCTAGCCAGTGGAGGAAAGCTTTGATTTGAGATCCCTGAGTATCATAGCTATCATCAATTTTCTTCTCATGTCAGATCTACGCAAGTTTAAGCTGAAGCTCAAAATCAAAGGGATTCAAAGCGAGAGCATTAGAGGCACTCCGAAGAGATTTTTTATTAGCTTCATAAGAATGTTTCCTGTACAGAGCTAACTGGCAGCCATAGATGCAAAGAAATATGGCAGTATAGGTGATGGCATCATTCCACCAAGGGATCCACCCTGAGTGGTTGTGGAGCCGGGGCTCTAAATTCTAGACTCGCAAAATGTGAGCAACAGTGGAAGCATGATTCAGCACGGACGTGTTGAGAAAAAATTAAGTTCTAACAGGTTGCCGAGTAGAATATTGCCATGTAATGGAAAAAAAGATAGGGTAGTGGTCTGACAAGGTCACATATGGCAAGGGAATGACAGGTAACTACCGATATTTAGAAAATGAGAAAAAAGAATGAGCATTTATCATAGCATGATCAAGCCTCTTAAATATGCGGTCAGAGCCAACTCTAAATTTAGACCAAGTGTGCCAGGCCCCACTCTATCATTGGTAGTTAGCATTGGGATCAAAATGGCCTAATTTATTGTGCATATAGTACCATGCTTCCCTTTCTCCAACTACCCATCGAAAAGGCAAAATCCATTCCTTGTTAGAGGCCAACTCAACCATATTAAAGTCCCCATACATCACCCAAGTTGCTAGAGGAAAATTATCTGCCAACCAACACCAAAGTTGAGATATTTCCATGGCATCATTGGGAGCATAAATATTAACTATACCAAAGGAATGATTATTGAAAGATAGCAAGATCCAAGTGACACGTTGCATTGGATCAGAACTATGTGCAATAATAGAAGATTGAAGGTGAGGTGACAAAATAGTAATGGCACTTCCTTTACCAGCTTCATGCTGAGAAGAAAACACAATATCATCCAACCAAAAGACATGATAGGTAGAGGTGAGAAAAAATCCATAAATTTTAACTTTTTGCATACACAAAATATCTAGACTGCGAAGTCTGCAACGAGTATCCCAAACATAGTACTTTCTAGAGAGGTCAGTCAGACCTCAAACATTCTAGGATAAAAAATTTATGAAAACTCTTTCATATCTTCCTCATCCTCAAGAGAGGAGAAAATATTATACAAGAAGGTTGGAATGGAACCAAAGCTAGTGGGTAAATCTCCAGAGGAGAATGCCACCTCTTTTCATCTGGGTCATCTGCACGCCCATCAGGGTTGTGAGACTGACACATATTCTGCAAGGAAACAATTAAAGACACATCTTGTGGAGTGCACACCACCACTAGGGTGGTAGACCACGTAGCTAGAGATTTCCCTTGTGAAGCAGGGTTTTCCATTTGTGTAACTAGCAGTGGCCCTTTGGCGGCAGGTAATTTCTCTCAAGCCAGAGGAGCTTACGGAGGAGAAAAACTGGAAGAGACAGCTTCTTGCTTGGGAGCTAAAGAGGTTTTACCTTTTTGCAAAACCATAGTCCATTCTTCCTTCTTCTCAGCCTTAGAAATTTTGGCAGGCATTTCCTTTGACTGTGGCTTGACCTGAGGAACAACCAAAGGGCAATCCTTAATCTTATGCTCAGTTGACTGACACCTATAACAAGTTTTCGGCAGGTTCAAATAAATCACATTCTGAGAAAAGGTATGAGTACTGACATGTATCTCAATAGAGTCTTTGAGGTCCTTAGAAAGGTTGACCTCAATACAAACACGCTTCTGTAGATGGGTATTAAAAAAATTATCATGCTCCATGATAATGACTTTGCAAAGGGTTTTGGCAATAGACTCAATAAATGGCCAACATGGCAATGAGAGACCTGGAAACTCAACCTAGATAGGAACCCTAAGTTTCTTGTCATCTGATATGGTGAAGTCTTGAGACCACCGTTGGAAAAAAGCAAGGATGACCGAACCATCCAAGGGCCACGACTGAAGACTTCCTCCTCTTGGGAAGGGTTAGTAAAACAAAACATGAAAAAACCTTTAGTAAGGTTTTGAACACCTTCAAGGTGAACTCCATGAGGAGTCTATCTCTTGTTGACCCACTCTTTTAGAATACATTCAGGAAAAGTGCGACCCAAAAAATACCCTATCAAGGTATGTTTCTCTAACCAATCACAAGAAGCATCAAATTCATGCATGTTAAGCACGGTATCAGGATTACCTTGTGGAATACCTTAGGGATGAACTTGCGTGGTTGCTTGTTTAGAGGAGGCGCCATAAATTTTCAAAGAATCAACTCGAGAACTAGCATCAACTACTGGGATGAAGTTGGTAGGAGCCATTATAAACAAACCCTAATGAAAAATCCCATAGTAAATGCAGCGTGACAAGTGGGAAACTCAGGAAAAAAGCTCAGACAGAGAGCCATACATATGAAAAAAACCAAGAAGAAGGTATTGACTATGGAGAAACCTTTGCACCCATTTCTATACTAGAAGGAGTAAGAATTCTACTTTCTTATGTTGCATTCAAAGGACTCAAGGTATACCAAATGGATGTAAAATCTGCATTCCTAAATGGAATACTAGAAGAAGAGGTATACATTGAACAACCAGAAGGGTTTGTTTATCGTAACAAGAGAAACATGGTTTTTAGACTACACAAAACCTTGTATGGATTGCAACAAGCACCTATAACATGGTATAAAAGACTTGACTCCTATCTCATAAGTATTAGATTTGTAAGACCAAGTGAAAATAGTAATCTATATTTAAAAGAAGATACTGATGATAACATTTTGATTGCTGAAATATTTGTTAATGATATCATATTTGGTGGTAATGATATGTTATACAAATAATTTTCTAATGAAATGATAAAAGAGTTTGAGATGTTAATGTCTGGGGAGACCAAATTCTTTCTTGGTCTATAAATTATTCAATAGGATACAGACATCTATATCACACAATCCAAATACATCAAGGAAGTGTTGAAGATAGTCAAGATGGAAGATTCCAAACCAGTTGGAACACCTATGGCTATCAGATGCAAGCTGAAAAAGGAAGATAGGTCAACTAAGGTAAATTAGACCCTATATAGATCAATGATTGGAAAACTCATGTATGTTGTTCATACTAGACTAGATTTAGCACATGCAGTTGGAATAGTTGCAAGAATCTTTGCTAACCCCAAAGAATCACACATTACTATTGTCAAAAGAATTCTGAGATATCTAAAGAATACTGAGGACTATGGCTTATGGTATAAAAGAGAAGGAAAATTTGAGCTTCAAGTCTATATATATGTTGATTGGGCTAGAAACTTAAATGATAGGAAGAGCACAATAGGAGGAAAATTCTTCATGGGTGAAAGACTTGTCACATGGCACTAGTACATTTGAGGTCAAATTCTAACGGCCATTTATCAGATTTCCAATGCTCATTTGTCAGTATTTCGACACATGAGTCTGTCGCCATTTTTGTGTAGGAAATTGAGACAGAAGACACATCCATCGGTTTATCAACACCACGTCATGTCAAAAACTTGCACATGACAACAACTTCATTATGGAATTTCCTGCGGTTCATCCATCGGCATTCTGACACCACGACCTATCAAAAATATACAATCTCTGTCAAAAATAGTTGTCGAAAACATATCCTTTTCGACATTATAACTGTTGGCATACCGACAGTTTCCACCTAATTCTGATAGATATACATGTTAGATATATAGCATTACTGTCAAAGTTTCTGTCGAAAAATTTCTATTTGCGACACTTTAACTATCGGAATAGCGATAGTCGTGCAGCATTTCTTCGACAAGTTTCCCTGTCGAACGTATAGCATTACTGTTGGAAGAATTATCATAAATTATGATTCTCTGACATTTTATCTGTCGAAGGTATAACACTGCTGTCAAAAATTAATTATGAAATATCAAAAAACTGACGGATATGCACATTAAAGATAAAATAGCTCAAGAGACCATCATAGGTTCTCTCTTTCTTTGGTCTATATTATTGACAAAATGTTTTACCTTTCATTAGCTCATCAAATCTGGGCATTTGAAAGAATTTAATAGAATATTTTCATGACAACATATATTATTTAAGTTGACATTGCACGAATTTATCTACTTTGTGCACTTGTAGACTGTGAGGATGACGATAAAGAAGCATGGCCATGGTAGGAGATGCTTCTTTATCGCCATCTTCATAGTATACAAGTGCGTAAAGTAGATAAATTCATGCAATGTCAACTTAAATAATATACGTTGTCATGAAAATATTCTATCAAATTCTTTCAAATCCCCGGATTTGATGAGCTAATGCAATGTAAAACATTCTGTCAATAATATACACCGAAGAAAGAGACAACCTATGATGGTCTCTTGAGCTTTGTTATCTTTAGTCCTAGCTACTGTCCTAGCTACCTATCGATCGTCGAGAATAATCACCACCTTGCATTTATGTACACTACACAAATTGATCGCAGTCTCACAAAAACATTTTACACTTGTACATCTCATCAATACTGGAGGGCTAAAGTAATTTTATACGATCACTAGAACATTTCATGCATGGATGAGAAATAGTATCCAAAGTTTCTAGATAACCATTTTTGAGAAGAGGAATGAGTGCAGGCAAAAGAAGGGATAATTCCACAACAGAAAGGAAGACATCTTTTTAGCCTGGGTCTAGATCCTACGCCCAATTGTTGACGGATCTAGGGCCAGTCTAGAAAGATGTCTTCCATTCAATCTACAACATTGTGTCCATCCATGATCTCAGGAATATCATCATCTTTCTACTCTTCATTTTCCAAAATATATCACTTCTTCAAGCTTGCAGAGTAATCTTATTAATAAAAGAACTCTTGCCAACATTAGGGTACCCATAGATCAAAATAGTTGATGTTA
>MU224086.1:0-19480 GCA_018584345.1 Thuja plicata
TGAGAGTTTTACTGTGAAAGATAGAGTTTTGTCTTAAACCAACACCATATTTTGCAAGAGATGTTGATTTCCATTGTCTCTTATAAAAAACTCTTGAAAACAATGATAACATTAGTTATGATGATTTTGTTCACTATTCACAATAGATTATGAGATCAAACAGTTGATGAGGAAATCTCAGAATAGTAAGAGACAAATCATAAAGGGTTCTTGTCAAAAGAAGGCGTTCAAGCATTAGAAACCACAGAGATCAATATAAAACATAGATACCAATGCCTTCAAACGCATTCAAAGACTGTGAACAAGAACATAGTTACAAGGTATTGTTGGAAAATAGTGCAAATACATTGAAATTAGTGAAAGAGCATTTCAAGAGAGATATTAGTGTTATAATGTGTAGACACAGTGAGCAGTGATATCTAAAAGATGTAACAGTGAAAGCTATGCAGAACAGGATCAATGCTCACACAACCAATTGAGCACAGAGATTAGGACAATTATGATTGCAAAATGATCAAATGATGGTGGCCAGTCAAAAGGGGCAGTCATGTAGAACAATGAAATTAGAGAAATGTTGTTATATGACATAAGAATATTGATAGACACAATAACGTGTTAAAACAGTGACCAAAGATATGTTGTAAACAGTGATACAGAGCAGTGGGTATGATCAGTGCAATGCAATGTTACAAAGCAAACCTCAGACCTGAAGAAGGTACATCATTGTCATGAGATACAGTGATATTATTATCAATGTCATGAAAGTGAGAAAAATGTATCTGGATGCTACTACAGAAGCCACAGTAAGATGAAAGAAAGCAATAACTAAGTGTTAAAAACAATACAAATGCAATGATGAAAGGTAGCCACATAACAGAAAGCAAAGTATGAGATAGAATATATAATGACAGTCATTCATGAAAATGAACAAGGGTCTACAATGTAAAAACAATGTATAAATATAGTAATCAGAACATTAAGCCACAACGCCTTCAATGATGTAAAGACAGTGCTTACAATGTCTCAAACAGTAGCGAGAAAACATTGATTATTATGGATCAAGGGGCATTTTCAGAATAGTGGTTTACAATGAAGACATATACAACAAATAAATGATCAAATGCGTGTGATCAAATCAAAAAGACAACAAATTTAAGTTTGAAGACCAGCAGAGTTAGATGCAGTCATAGTTACAGAATATAGTGTTGTTATAGTGTTTCAAAAGCAGTAAGCATGGAGATGGACATATGAGTGTTGTTATCATGTCGAGATGCTTTTATCTTGTCAAAGGGGAGTCACAGAACAAAGTGGAAAGAAGTCATAAGGGCATTGTAATCAAACATGAAAGGACACATATATGAAAATATTGAAATAAACAAAGGTAATACTGTCATGTTGAGGACAAAGAAAAGACCTTATCCATAAGAATGAAGAAAGACTTATCATGGTGATCAAATATGACAAGGGTAATCGTCAACAAGTTAGGAGCAATTAAGGCCTGAAAATGAGGAGTTTTGGAGAAGAATATGGCATTTCAAGAGCAGTTAGAGGCCCCTTTATAAGTTGTACATCAGTCAAGCAGGTTTTCTAGGCCTTTAACTTCATGTTTCTTTTAGTTTCACCCCCCTTTTGTGGGATTTCTATGCTTGTATGACCCAAAAGGATATTTCATGCATTTTGAAGGAGAGTTTGAGGATGAAGACCATTAGTTCAAGCATGATTCAAGGAGCTTCTTCCACTTCAAGCCCAATTCAAGTCTTCAATGGCGTTTGGACTCTTTTGTATAAAAAGTTTTCTGTCTTTTTCAGTTCCTTTTTCTTACATTTCTTGCACACAACAGAAAGAAGAAGATTTTCTAGCTCATATGAAGCATTTTTACAGTTCTAGCAGAAATTCATTTACATTTTAATAGAAGAGCAGTAGTTTTGCTTCCCAAATCTCTTTTGTGTTAATGTTATGGATGAATGATTTGATGCATTTACCGTGTTTTCCTCTAAACATGTCTCATTCATGCATTGTTAAGGAAGAAATTTCTTGATGGTGCAGTTCATAGGATGTGTTTGATTGTTTTAAGTAATTTGAAGTTGTGAAACCCGGTTTCCTTCATGCAAATGCTGAACTCAAACCTTCATATGAAATATTTATGCATTTCATGATCTGAATTAAGTTGTGATAAACAAAGTTTTCTTTTGTTGGAATGCATTGTGAATTACTGTAGCTGATTAGGCTTCTCAAAATTTGGGTGAATCACCTCCTCCTGGGATAGGTTTCAGTTCAAGCACTTCTCCTACCCTTTTTTTTTGGAAAATAGTAGTCTAGGTGAATATCACAAGTAGGAGGCTAGCCTTCTCTAGAGGTTCATCTCTTTTACAGGGTACCCACAACCCGGAGATGTTCCCATGTTTCACCAGTAAGCTGAGTCTTACTTCATGGATGAGTAAGATGATATTATTAGGTGAGAATAATAACATTTATGAGTTACCCTATCACTCCACATTACTAACCCCTAATGTGAGCTAGGTTAAAAAACAAGTAATTAACATATCTTTTTAGATCTGCTGCAGCAGAATACCCACCCTTGTATTCTAGAGATGACAATACCACGATAATTATTCTGGAGACTTTGGAGGTCACTTTCTTCTTTCCTCCAAGGGATTCAAAGTCAGAAGCTACTGTCAGCATCATAACAGCTTCATGCAGAGGATAAGAAGAAGGTATGTTTTAATGCTATTTAGCATTTACAGTTCAGAATTATGAACAATAGTTCACTATAAGGGTAAACTACAAGAATGAAGCAATCAATGGTTCAGAGACACTATATTTGGACTTTCAGAAAGAGGCCCAGAAAAACCCAGAAAAGTAAGGGTTAAAAGAGGCAAATTTGGGGCCAACATGATGATATCATCATCCCCACAACATGACATCACATAGGATAAAAATGACACTCTAATACTAACATCAGAGATCCACTTCCTTGGCACAACCATGGTTTGTCTAGTGCAACAAATTCAACTGACAACATATTTAGAGGGTCAAAATGGGATAGACAAAGAGTTGCACTAGTGACATGATCCAAGTGCTGAGAGATATGATAGGTTTGGGCTCCAAGTAGGAGAAAGGTAAACTTGACATGGAAAGTTAACTCGATAAATTTGTGAGGTTCATGAAGGCCATATATGTCCTCGATGAATTCTAGAGGTCTACAAAGACTAGAATTTTAAAGATTGAGGAAAAGGTCCAAGTCAACTAAAGTGGTTATGGAAAGTGATTGGAAATCCTACTTTAAGATAAATTTATCCATGTGAAAGTGGTGAGGACAATCTAACCATTCCACTTATTGCAATCATTTAGGTAATTCCAGTCATTCAAAGTCATACAGGAAAGGGACATACAATCAAAGACATGGATGAATAGGGATTCATGTAGATATAGATGAATGAAGAGGCATTCATGATAATGGATGCAGAGTATCTGCACAAAGGGAACATACTAGAGACCAGTGAATCGGAACAACTTTTGCAAAACCACAGACAATGAGACAGATTGATCAAGAGAACAGAAGACAGAACATAGAATGTCTATGATGGGTACATGTTCTAGTAAGGACATGTGTATAAAATTCCTCTATTCTCTTAAATCAGGTATTTGGCATTTCCTTGTGGATACTTCTATCCGAAGAGAGTTTTCTCCACATTAATTCTCAAGAATGTGTCTGTATTTGTCATGTTTTCTCTCCATTGTATCAACATTTCCATAGCTAATTATTTTTCTTTTTACTTATATAAATTGTCAAACATGATTGGAGAGAGAGAGAGAGAGAGAGGCAATAATGAATTTTGTGATGCAAAATAAATCAATGAATGTCAATAGTAAAGTTTAGGGTATGTGTATAAATATTAAATTGACTAACCTATACGCTTGCACTTACAGATCATCTAAAGTCTGTAGTTCTATATTTATTTAAAATATTAATAGAGTAATTGAAAGGAAACAACAAGACTAATTGTTTTCTTTTCACAACAATATACTATTTATAAAACAATAAAAAATTAGAATAGGGATTTATTTATGATGTTTGTTTATATAATGAGCTAATTTAGTTTCAAAAAGAAAAAAGAAACATGAAGTAACTTATAAAATAATTTGGTGTGTAGCATACAAATACTTCAGGTCTTAATGTTCTTATTAAATTGATCTTTATCCATAAGGATCAAAGTCTCATGAATAACAAAAGGATTGGATGATATGCATCCATTAGATTACTTGTATCAATGAGGTTTTAGTAACCTGATAGTCGATACAGCATGGTCCAGTTACATTTAATTTCATTTGGTTCCTCCACAACAATCTCAATCTTCTTTTCCTCAGTTGGCTTGAAAATTGGCAAAATTTGTTTAAATATTATGATGCTATAAGTTTGACACAAAATCAGAATATGCATCTAAGTTGTTTAACCTTTGCCTCCTTTGTATTACATAAATATCTAGACACTAATTTTCCCTTCCTTTATTTCCTTGAATTTCTAAGCAACAAATAAGAGAAAAAAAAAAGAATATATTGTACGACAGATGTCTAGTTATTGAACATACAAATAAAACAAGGAAAGTTCCAAAAGAAGGAAATTTTTGCCTCGTGTACAACATTAGAACAAATACTCACTGCTAATCAGGCTCATACCTTAGGGGGAAGGATTCACACTCTGATAATCTAAATTTATCTATGCAACACACTGCACAAACATAAGAATAGTACACAACAATGAATACCTATGATACATCAAGAGCAAATGGCATAATAAAATGTCTCTCTAATATATATATATATATATATATATATACCAAATTCCATGGATCACTCCTACAAGACAATTGTGTACCTCAAGAAGTGGCTCTGCTTTCTGCAAACTACACATGCATGCCCGTACATAAAATCCAAGCTTCAAAAATTCCTTTTGAACATGTCAAAAGAATGTCAGAGAACAGTAAAATAGACCATCCAAATTTGGAGATCAAGTGGCTTAATGGATCTATAGCTATTTACAGAAATTAAAGTGGGTACAGGATCCTTTAAAAAGTTGCCACCTATATATATTTATTAAAAATAAGGAGTACAGAAGTTAGGTACCTGGTAGTGCACAAGCCAACTTTCCCAGTGGCTCTCCAACACCATGATATTGTAGATTTCTGAAAATCCATAGACTCTTCCTTGTAACTCTTGGAGAACAATTCATTTTTTGTGTTTGCAGTGCCTGAAATAGCATAGATTGTTAGACAATGATAAAAGTAGTTCTTCAATTTTGGTTTTCCCTATAAGTGTTTTAGAGGTGCAAACATCTAGGATGGCTTGTTACATTCTAGACTCGGTTTATGGGTTCTCCATACCAAGAAAACTCATCTAATCCATAGGCATATTAATCTTCGAATTGTACAAAATGCCTCCAATAAATCCAAAGCTTAATCAAGAGAATTGACTGACTTATAGCTGGCAACTTTCTCGTCATTGTATTTTATACTGCTACACCTTGTTCCTGGAACTTTAATAAGTAAATGATTGGAATAACATTCAAGGGTGGGTTTGCTCATCAATCTTCATTACAATGAATGTTATTCAAATCTTAGTTTGGCAGTGATCAGATCCTCACCTTCTAATTTACACCACTAAACAAAAAGTGGAAGAATGACAATTACTATCTATAGGATAAAAAAGTAATAATATGGTTGAATTTCATTATATACTGCTCTATGTAGAACATATGCAGATTGCATATATGAGAGAATTTATGTGCAGTTTGAGATATATAAAGCCATATAGTGAGTCTAGCAAATTTACTAAGACTACTCTCATTTTTTATAGTGGCCTCAAATAAAGTGAGGAGGTAAGTTTGATCTCAAAGGTTGGATGGGTAGAAAGGAATCACACCAATCAAGACGTTCTAACCTTTTAAAATATTTATGATGGTGATTTGAATGTTGTAGCTAATACTCTATTGATAAGTTGAAACAGTTAAGCTTTTCCCTATCTCCAAGAAATAAGTATTTACTATTTTCTTTCCAAAACTTGTTAAGTCTGCTGAAACTTTCCAAGATCTGTGATCTCGGGCTGGGAAAGCCTAAGCCGAAAGTGTCAACTATCAAGGAAATAAAGGAAAATGAAAAAAAATCATTCTCAACTATGGAAGAAATTTTGAACTTGTTGCACCCATAGAAATTGTTGTAAGCTTTTCCATATCTCCAAGAACTAAGTATTTAGTGTTTTCTTTCCAAAACTTGTTAAGTCTGTTGAAACTTTCCAAGACCTGTGATCTCGGGCTGGGAAAGCCTAAGCCGGAAGTGTCAACTATCAAGGAAATAAAGGAAAATGAAAAAAATCATTCTCAACTATGGAAGAAATTTTGACTTGTTGCACCCATAAAAATTGTTGTACAATGTAGACAACATTTCAGCAGTTTTGGACAGATTTTGAAATGTGGGGTAATAATATGGTCGAATTCCATTATATACAGCTCTATGTATAACATAAGAAGATTGCATATATGGAAGAATGAAGATTGCATATATGGAAGAATTTATTTGCAGTTTGACATATACAAATTCATATAGTGAGTCTAGCGAATTTACTAAGTCTACTCTCATTTGTAATAATGACCTCAAAGAAAGTGAGGAGGTAAGTTTGATCTCAAAGTTTTGATGGCCAGAAAGGAATCACACTAATAAAGTCACTCTCACCTTTTAAAATATTTATGATGATGATTTGAATGTTGTTCCTAACACTACATTCATAAATTTGTGCCCAGGGTGCTTTCACAGTCACAAAGCTTAAATAGAACTTGCTAAGACACAAAAATTTAGGACAGGTTAATCTGGAAACAATTAAGCTTTTCCCAATCTCCCAAGAAATAAGTATTTAGTGTTTTCTTCCTAAAACTTGTTGAGTTTGTTGAAACTTTCCCTTTGATCTCTTTTTGGCTGGGAAAGCCTACGCCGGAACTGTCATATGGAATACACAAGGAAAGAAAGGAAAATGAAAAAAATCATTCTCAACTATGGAAGAAGTTTTGAACTCATTGAATCAATACAAAGTGGCTGTACAATGTAGACAAAATTTCAGCGGCTAGGTCAACTTAGTTCTTGCATACTCCATGACCTCCACGGTCTTTTGATTTATTGTAGACCTTATCGAGACATGGGGATTTCTAAATGGGAATTGTTTTCTTTCGAAAGAGTTAAAAAGCATATATCCCCATGTCAATGAAAAGCCATGGAGGTTGTGCAGTATAGCTTTAAAAAAGGTGAAAAATCATAATCAACTTTTAGCTCCTAAAACAAGACAAAACATAACCGAACAGGGAAAAACTTAGAAGTAAACAGAGAATAAGGTACTCCCCAAAGTCCAGATTAGTTTCACTTCACATTGGTCTAAAAACCCCACACATTTTCCTGCGATTAATACTGAATTGGACTCATATTAAAAGAAAAGCTCAATCCACAATCGTAGTGCATAGAGAACAACTTCTTACCAGTTACACTATAGCCCTGTATTGTTCTTGTAATTTATTATTGAAATGAATTGATTGATTGATCTAATAGCAAATGCAGTTCCACCAAATTGCTGAAGTCCATAGAATGCCAAGCATTAAGCACACCATACCTGAGCTGAAAATCAATCTTGACCTTGAAAATAGTCCCCGTTGCTTCTTTTTCTCGAGAAACTTAAGCCTGACCTCACACAAATTTATGTTCTAATATAGCACCTAGGGAATTTAGTATGAATGAAGAAACATTTCATTGAGATAGCCCCCATTAAATTATAGTCAGAACATTCAGCAGTAAAACGTTTCTCTTCTCTTCTAGCTCTGTGCTCTCAGGAGGCTAAATTTTTCGATGGCCTGAGTTATGAAGCGTATGATAAAAGTGAAGTCAAATCTTTCTTAGACTTGTTTGAGCAGTAGTATTCCCCAAGTAAAACTTGTCGCCGCGGATTGATATGATGAAAGACAATTTACACTATTCAAACCTCATACACCTATAAATATGAGGCCGGGAAAATCATATTCCAGTATGTATGTCTCAAAACATTCAATCCGTAGAAGCTGTGGGTAAAAATATTGCATTCAAAGTATAGTGAATCTGGAATAATGGAGGCTCGAAAATTGCTTTCAGGGAGTGATTCTTCTTCATCGTTTGTGCGCTCCGGTGGATTGGTTATATTTGTAGTGATTGGAGTGCTTGGGGTATTGAGTGTACTCTTCACTTATGTATGGCTTCATAAGTCGTTATGAGAGTGTACTCTTCTCTTCTCTTCTAACTCTGTGCTCTCAGGAGGCTAAATTTTTCGATGGCCTGAGTAGAGGAATAAGTCGTTATGAGATTGCCATTCATTCAGGAAAGCGCTACAAGGCGAGGAAAATAAAAGCAGGGTTCCAAAATCAAATGGCTGGTTTTCAAATAATTAGCCGTTGCTTTATCCAGCTGTCATAATTCAAATAATTAGCCGTTGCTTTATCCAGCTGTCATAATTCAAATTGGCAATTGGTAAGTGTTGTTACCCATAAGATACCTGACCTGTGACATTTTAAATTTTCCTTGATCTTAATCGATGATAACCCAATAAGATGCATATACGTAGTTAAATATAATTTCAGATTAAATAATAGTAATATTTATCCTTACAAAAAATCATTTGAAATCTATTGAGATATATTTTCTTAGGCACAAAATTTATTGATATGGATATAATGTGTATGTGATATGATATATAATTTATTTAAAATATATTGAGATATGATAAATATAATATATATTGTTAGTTAAATCTTGTAACTTGTATAAGTTCTAACTTTCTTTTAATCATTCAGTGGGGTATAAATACAACTTTTCAAGAGATTCAAATCTAGATTCTAGATTTGCATTCATTCCTACTAACATCTTGGTTGTGTTGTCAAGACCCTATTAATATGAAAGAAAAGGCTAAATCGAGAAGTATATAATTTATTTTTAAATATGATATATAATTTATTTAAAATATATTGAGATATGATAAATATAGTATATCGTTAGTTAAATCTTGTAACTTGTATAAGTTCTAACCTTCCATTAATCATTCAGTGGGATATAATTGTGTTGTCAAGACCCTATTAATATGAAAGAAAAGGCTAAATCGAGAAGTGTATCATTTATTTTTAATAAAAGAATTTAATAAAAAAAGGATTTGAGATGGGCATGGAAATTTTGTATGGTTACCAATAGAAACCCTAGGTTATGGCTCTGTAAGAGGGGGATAGGTGTTGGTGTTTTAAAATGTTTGTGCTTTGAAAGCTACCAATATACCTTAGATTGATTTTTTAAAATAGTTAGTTCCAAATATGGGATTATGGGAAATCAAGAGGCATCTGCTCTGCTCTGTCATTACACTGCGAACCCCGACTCCCGATGCATGCATTTTCGCTAGTGATAGCCAGGTGTGTTCATTCCTTTATTAATGTTTTATTTTATTTATGACATCTCCTCCGCTTAGACCCTTGGCAGAGGTCGTACCCTCTGCCATTAATGCCATTAGGTCTCCCATGGAGCCCAATTTGGCAAACGAATTTAATCATATCAATGGCTCACAATCAACATCTCCCCCGCTCAAAACCTTCTCTGAAGCAGTGGTGAATTTCTCTGTCGTCTGGGCTGGTGCAAGATTTCATCTCTCAAGCCCTAATGAAATGCGCGGACCAGGTAAGGGAGATGCGAATGTCCTAACATCTTTCTCTATTTCCCCAAATTCTGAAATAATTTGTGAAATTGAGAAGGAAAAGAATAGGTTGAAGAATTATGCTATTTTCTTTGCGGCTGTGGAAGTTGATAAATGTCCTACGCATAAATTCTTAGATGACTGGTTTCATAACTATTGGAATTTGAAACTAGGGCACCATATCTCGTTTTGTAGGCAAATACATAAAGGATTGTATGTTATTTTCTTTAAAAACTATGATGCGTAGGAAGCCGTCCTTAAGAGGCAATACTAGACAGTGGGTAATACATCATTTTGTGCCCTAGCCTGGACGCCGAAAGCTATCCATGAGGAAGTGCTTTCCCTTTCGACCCCTCGCTGGATCATTGTGAAAAACCTACCTCCTTTTTTGTGGCATTTTCTACACCATCTCCATGAACCACTAGGAAAGGTGATTAGATTTGATGATACTACCAAACTTGTTCCACACGTGGATGCTTGAGCGCTGGTCTCATTAAAACTTGGTATTGAGGTACCATCAACTCTTGAGATTAACATCTCTAGAGAGTCTTTTGCCTGCCCTTTAGAGATTCTGGGTGGATTAAATGTTTGTTTCCTATGTAAAAAAGAGGAGCACCTTCAAAAAGATTGTCCCATTATTAAGCATAAGTCTGAACCAGTGAACCCTGCTTCTTCCCCTAATAATCTTACCACAAAGAATCCTAATATGGTCTGGAACGCGTTCACTACAACATCTTAGATGCCTACACCTATGACAGCTGGTATTGCTCCCCCTCCGACCCCTCACGATACCCAATCCTGAATGGAGACACCCGCATGATTGCAACAATCCTCTGATAATCTTCTACCCGACGGCTTCCAAAGGATAAAACAAAAAATCAAACAAAAGAAGAAGAAAAGCTAATAAACAAGTTCCCATGGTTGAGGCTTCGTCTCAAGCTTCTCCTCTAGATAAACTCGCTAACTCCTCTACTGCTAACTCCCCCATTGATTCTTCATCTCCCTTAGCAGGATTCACATAGAAGGTCTTTAAGGAGATTGATGATAATTATATTCTGGAAATCCTCCCCACAACCACTAACTCATAGACCTCCATTCCCACGAAAATTTCCCTAGTCCATGGTGTTACACCCACGAACCCTAACTCTGTTATCGATATGGAGGTCATGATGCCTCATGAATCTGACAATGATGACTTTGATTGGAAAAATGATTTCCCCAAATAAAAAAGAAGGGGACGCCCCTTGGGCTCGAAGAATAAAGTATCCTCGGTGAAGGGTGGTGAGGTTTCAACCCACTCTGCTAATACCATTGGAAATGATGGGTCCATGGACCCAATTTGCGTTCCTTCAACCATTGGTTCCTCATGAATTGCATATCCTGGAACATTAGGGGTCTTGAATCCTCGGGCAAGAAGTATATTGTTAAATGTTTTTTGGATACTTTTAAAACCCTTGACGTTATTATGTTACAGGAATTAAAAGCTATCAAATTCATGCTTGAAGTTAACCTTGATTTAATTTGAAAAGATGTTGTCAAGATATATTCTGACCATTCGAAAGGAAGGGGTGGGGTAGGATTATTAATCAACCCTAAATGGGCCAAGTTCACAATGAATAAAGGTATTTCCCCTTGTAATAGGGTCACCTAAGTTACTTTTAGTACTAGCTCTCACCTTTAGCATCTACTCCATTTATGCATCTAATGACGCCAAAGAAAGATCGACCCTCTGGTCCTAGTTGGCTTCCCTCCCAGACATACCTTGGATATTTGGGGGAGACTTTAATATGGTAGAGTCTCAAGTGGATAAGATGGGCGGACTCCCCTTCTCTTGGAAGAATTTGGAAAAAGAGCAATGGGATAAAATGATACATTCTAAACTTTTGTTCGACCCCCTGACGAACAATGATAATACCAATCATAGCCTTTGGTATACTTGGTGTAACTTCTAGCAAGGCCCTTCCCAGATTTATGCCAGACTCGATAAATTTTATGCCAACAAAAATTGCTTTTCCTTCCTTCCCGATGTTCAAGGAGACCTAGTCACTGTGACCCCCACATCTCTCTCTGACCACCATCTTATCTCGGTGTTTGTTAAGTTTAATGACTACCATGCTCCCCCAAAGTCTAAAAGCTAGAGGTTCATCCTTAATTCCTCGCTTCTCAAGGATGTTGATATTCTTTCTGCCATCCATCTTATCAGGAACATCAACAAGAATTGATCTTCGTCCCTGTCATACATTGACATGTGGCAACACAACATGCATGCATGGCATGCTCTTCTCCAAACCTTGGGGCAGAAAAAAGCCAAAGATTATAGATTTACTGAGAAGATTCTCTCCAAGCTAGGATCTTTCGAAATTGATATTCAAAATAATCCTTCTGATGCTAACCTTATCCCTATATTTTCTAGGGCTAGGGATGATCTTAGAAAACACCAGCAGGTTAAAGTCCAGGGAGCCAACATTAGCTGTCGTGCTCACTGGCTCCAACAAGGAGACAGGAGCTCCAAGTTCTTCTTTAATCTTCTCAAACAAAAGCAAGCCAATGAAGCTATAAACACGCTTGTTGTTGATAACATTGAAATTGACAATTTAGATGGCATCAAGAAGGTGTTTGCCTCATTCTATCAAAACCTCTTTACTTCTGAGGAAAATGAGGAAACCATTTTCCTCTGAAAAGATTACAGATCCATCATGCCCAGTAATATTTCTCTTCACGCCTCCGAACTTCTTGGTCAAAGCATCTCTATGGAGGAGATTGAAAAATCTATTAATACTCTTAAGAATGACAAGGCCCCTGGTCCCGACAGTCTTCCTGTGGAATTCTATAAAGCCAACATAAGCTAGATCTGCACTGACATGTATGACATCTATACTGAAGCCTATGCCAAAGGCACTCTGGGAAGATTTATTAACAAAGGTATTATTAAATTGATCCCTAAGGAAGGGGACAAAGCTCTTATTAAAAACTGGCCCCATTACCCTCATTAATGTGTCTTACAAAATTCTTGCTAAGATCTTGGCCTGCAGACTCAAGAACATTCTGCCTAAATTGTTAGTTCTACTCAAACTAGTTTTATTAAGGGGAGATTTATCCTTGAAAACCTCATAACCAGCTGGGAAGCTATGAACTAGGCTAAGACTTCCCAACAAAATTCTACCATGCTTCTTCTTGACTTCGAGAATGCCTATGACAGAATTGAATGGGATTTTATTAATATGATGTTTGGGGCGTTTGGGTTCCCTAAAGTCTTCTTCAATTATACTAAGATTTTACTCAAGGATGCTTTAGCCCACGTTGATGTTAATGGCTCTCTATCAGATTCCTTTTCTTTAAGCAAGTCTATCAGGCAAGGATGCCCGCTCTTCCCTGCTCTCTTTGTGATTGCCTCTAAAGCTCTTTCTTACATTCTTAGAGATAATTCTCTCTCTCCTACGGTCAAAGGTATCACCTTACTAATAATGATAACCTGGTCAATTTTCAATTTGTTGATGATACCAGTATATTCGTTGAAATGATTGAAGATAACTTTGATAATCTGCAAATTAAACTTGATTCTTTCTGCTCTATTTCTAGTGCTCGATTATCCCAGCCAAAGTCCATCTGCCTTGGCTGGGATGACCGACCTCCTAACTGGTTTAATAATTTTGAGATTCAGTGGGGAGGGCCCAACAATATTGTTCGGTATCTGGGTATCCCCTTTTCTATTGATCCATCTCTCAAAGATTGTGGCTCTGGATGAAGAACAAGATTACTAAAAAATTAGATGAATGGTATAACATATCTTTATCTTTGGCTGGTAGGGTTCAGATTTGTCAAAAAATTCTTTCATCTTATAATATTTACTCCTCATCTGCATGGATGTTCAATAACTATCAAATTCCAGAGATACAGAAGGCCATTAGAAAATTTCTATGGTCGGATGGTAAAGGCAACAAACAAATGCATGCTATTAAATGGGATTGGTGTTGTATAGACAAGCAACTTGGGGGCCTGGGGTTAAAAGATCTTAAGGTTCAGGGGATAGCCCTGGCTACCAAATGGATCTTCCACGATTTAGATGGGGATGAACCTTGGAAGGTTTTTATCAGATGTAATATTGAGCATGGCTTCCCTAGGAAGGCTAAGTCTTGGAAGAGTTTCCCTTTTAGTGACCTGCTTATGGGATGTTTTCCTGTCACTATTCAGGGCTCTGCTATTTTTAAAACTATTTGGAAGGCCTGGGAATCTATTAAAAAAATTATTTCTAATAAGACCTTCCATGATCATAATCATCTACATGGTGAAAGTTCGATTTGGTGGAATCTCCACCTCTTGGGTAAGCCCCTCGCGTTGTCCCAAGGTTGCTCAGCTAAAATATGGAATAATATGGGTATCTCTCAATTCATTAACCTCTTTGAGGAAGATTGTCTTATTGGATGGGATGAGCTCAGGAATAGATTTAACATACCTGTGGCGCGAAAGAAAACATACAACATGATTGTCAAAGCATCCAAGGATCTTCCCTCTACATGCCATGTTGACTCTCTTAGATTTCTGGACATTGTTGGTGCTCAAATCAACAGATTGGATTTCCTATGGACTTGCAAATTCAATGTTGGGAAACCCAAGTGATTTGTCCAACTAACAAGGTTTAATTAATTCAAGCTTAAATGTTCTGCAATTCTGGCTCTGCAGAACCAAGGCTGGTAGGCCTATACCTTAAACTTATCCTTCAAGCTTCAAGGATTTTTATAGCAGATAATGGATCTTGAACACTCTCTTCCTCCAAATTGTGGCAAGGCAATTGAAAGAAAACCTGAACTGAAATTTGTAAATCACAAATGCTAACTGAAAGTATCAATCTGTTAAGAATGTTTTTATATATGTAAATGAAAAGTGCATATGGATAGATTATCACAAAACTATGAACAATGAACCAAACAACCATAATCCAATATAAATTCAGATTAGTGCCTTATTTCCTTACAGGCAATAGAGTCAATATTATCCAATCCTTCGTACAACCTCAAAGACAGGTTTACAAGAAAACTATCACTTCGAAGGTGTTGTAGAATGAATATGCAACCTTCAAATGAATTCAGATATATCTCAATTGTACATTACTTTCTCAAATGATAGACCAATTGACTGAGGCCTCAATCAACAGGATTTAACCATGCAAGATGAGAAAAGCAATTGAGAATAACAACTATGAATCAAATCAGGAAACATATACATCAAACTATCACTTTAAAGAAGTTCTAATGGTTTATCTAAGGGACCGATTGCAAATAAAAAGATATCTATTTCCATAGGTGAAAGAAAAAGATCTATTCATATTATTGTATAAGAGAAATGGTACAATTAGTTCATTTTATAGTTGTTGATCAAAAACTATCTGATCTGACTATGGTATCCTCACTTTCCCACAGAGAGAATGAGAGAGACCGAGAGAACCTTCGTATTGATCCTGGTATCCTTTATACAAATTCCAAAGGATGTAAACAAGCTTCAGATCAACGTGACAGTTCATTTACTAACTCTAATCCCTAGATCAACAACTGAACAGTCAAAATATAATCAAGGAATGAATTATCATCCTTAAAACACAATTATTGATCAAAAGATAATATTCATTAAATAATTCTTTTAAAATCTATTATAGATCTCTGATATCTCTTTAACTTCTGTGCCATACATTTGATGTCTGCGACGTATCGTCTCTCAGTATTTCCTACAAACCATATTATTCTACTATTCACCACCTTTCAAACCCTGCACAATGATGTCGACATATCAAATAATAACCAAAAGCTTAAGTTGACATAATAATATTATTAAAAGTGAAATAAGATTAAAGAATAATGAATATAATTCTGCATCATTTCCATCCAAGTCTTCTTCCTTTTGACCGATCTAGACACATGTCGTCCAATCGCGCTCTCAAAGCAAATAAAGATCATGCAACTTTTTATGGCGAGTAAACATCGATCGTACATCAGATGTGAACCACACCATAGATCCTCATATTCATTCATGGCTCATAATATATGGGTCCCAAAACACGTGTCACTCAATGACGTTCTCAAAGAAAATAAAGATCGTGCAACTCTTCATTGTGAGTGAACATCGATCGTAGATCAAATGTGAACTGCATCGTAGATCTTTACTATCTGCTCGCATCAGCATTCTGTGGGTCTAGGACGCGTGTCACTCAGTCGCATTCTCGAATCAAATAAAGATCGTGCAACTCTTCATTGCAAGTGAACGTCGATCGTAGATCAAATGTGAACCGCGTCGTAGATCTTTACTTCTACCCATGATTTTAACCTTTAACCGCACCTTGATCTCGGGTTTTCAAAAATTCTTGTGAGTCTTCAAGTCTCGAGATCATTTCCTTAACCTCAGATTTAATACGAGATTCAGTGACTATCGTAGGATCAAAGCCAAGTTTGAATGAGATCAATAGACATCGCTAACTCTAAGACATAAGAGCATATTCCCTATCGGTTTAGCGATTACACGATCTAGGCACTCTCAGAGTCATTTTTAAAAGAAGAATATTCCTACAAAAAAGGTCATTAAAATAAATCAGAGACCGTGAAAAGAAGGATAATGGCTATATTTATGAATTCAAATGTAAGCAAGCCGCAGGATACAAGATTTAAAACATAGCAAATCTGATAAGGTAAATGCATGAATTAACCAGATAAATGCATAAATTAGGGCTAAAGCAAGAAATAACTTATTAAAGGAAGGGACAAATGAAAGCATAAACCATATTAATAAATGCAAAAAATACTTCCCTGAATTTTTTATCCATTCAAATTTGTTTGTAAATTTGGGTAACACCAGTGGCTCTTTCTAGGATGTACGTTCATACATGGACACAGCAAGATCCTAGCTATCTCTGGAAAAGCAGACCATTAGAAGAACAAAAGAATAAAAAATATATTATACAAATAAGGAAGAAAACCTTCCTTTTGCAATATTTAGGAGAAGAAAGGTTTAAGATACTGACCATGTACAGGAAGCTCATGAGGATAACCTTCCAAATCTTGTAAAAGATAAGAATTCTTACCTCCCTTACCGATGAAGACAAAAGGACCTACCCATAGGGCATCAAATTTTCCATGTTTTCCTTTGTCCTGATCCTTTACATTCCATCTCAACACTAAATATCCTTCTTGAAACTTTCTTTCTGTGGTCTTCTTGTCAAATAGGACCTTAACTTTCTGCTGTAATTCCTAATTTTTTTCTTGAGCCTAATTTCTCATTTCATCCATTTCTGCAAGCTGATAAAATCTGTCTTACATGAAATCCACTTCTTCCACTGTTCTTCATTCATAAATTTGTACACTGGTAATAAAATATTTAATGGTAAATGAGCTTTCTTTCCATAGACAAGTTCATATGGTGCATATCCAGTATATTTTTTAACTATAATTCTGTCTGCCCAAAGTGCAACTGGTAACTTAGAATCGCATGCTCTCTTGTTGTTACACAACATTCTTTTAATAATCTTCATAATATTCTTGTTGCTAGGTTCTGCTTGGCCATTTCCTTTTGGGTGATAAGGGAATGAATAAGATATCTTTATTCCATAATTCTCATGAAATCCAGCAAACTCTGTAGATCCGAAACACATAGCATTATCACAAAGAATTTTATGGGGAACATCAAACCTTGTCAATATATTTTCAGTCAAGAATTTTATCACTACTTTACTAGTAGCTTGTCTAGTAGGTATGGCCTCCACCCATTTAGTGAAGTAATCAGTGGCCACCAGGATCCATTTATGTCCACCACTAGAAGTATCAATTATTTCTCCTATGAAGTCTATTCCCCACATTCTAAATCATTCCTTAGTAGTCATAGGATTAAGAGGCAATGCACCATTATACTTTAGTTTTCCTGAAAACTTCTGACACGCTTTACATTTCTGAACATATGTATGACAATCCTTAAATATGCAAGGCCACTAATATCCTACATTCAATATTTGCTGAAAAATGTCCTCCACATTGTACATCATGAAGATCTTTGACTACTTCCTTTGCCTGATACTTATCTAGACAAAAGAGAAGTATACCATCCATGTTTTTCTAGTACAAATCACCTTGTATCAAAACATATTTAGATGCCTACAATTTTATTGTCCTTTTTTGATTATCTGTAAGATTTTCTAAACATTTAATATGTTTCAAAAAATACACTATGTTAGTGTACCAAGAGCATCTTTCAATCCTTGTTTGAATTTCACTTAAATCCACTTGATTGACATGTAATGCATCCATATTTGATTTTGCCATTAATCTTGATAATCCTTGTCCTCTGACAATTTTAGTAATCTAAATTTCTATATCAAATTCCTGAATTTGATTCACCCATCTACATCTTCTTCCAGTGACCTCTGATTGTCTGAATATATCCTTTATTGTTGCATTAGGAACATAGGTTATCACCTTCGCTCCTACCAAATAAGGCCTGAAATATTTCACTTCCTTCACAAGTGCATAAGCTTGCTTCTCATTAATATCATAATTTAATTCAGAAGCTTGAAGAGTCTTACTGAAGAATGCTACTGTTCGTTCATATCCTTCATTATTCTTTTGTAACAAGACAACAACAATAGCGTGATATAATGCAAAAGAAAATAATTGAAATGGTTTATCATAATCTAGAGACTTAAGGACAAGGGCTTCTTTAATTTCCCTTTTGATACTTACAAATGCTTCTAGAGCTTCATTTGCCCATTTCAAATTTGCACCCTTCTTCAACATCATTGCAATTGGTTTAATTATTTCTAAGAAATTAGGGACAACCCTCCTACAAAGTTTATTTGTCCAAAGAATGATTGAATATTTTTGACATTCTTAGGAATTTCATTTTTATCAATTGCTACAATCCTCTCAGGATCTATTTTTACTCCATCTTTGGATACAATGTGTACACACAAAAATAGTGTACTTCTATGAATCCTTACATGCAAGGAAACTCAAGAATGAGCCCTCACAAATCGATCCATAGCTCTCTATGCATGGAGTTGCAAGATTTGTAAAATTGCTCTCAGTTAGAGCTATAAACTCATGACCTTGCCAATAAATCATACAATGAGAGATTCACAATGAAAACAAGGGCAAGAATGCCAATATCTCCAATGAAACCAAATGTATGTAATACAATGCAAATCTATATGATAATGCAAGTTAATCTATTACATAAAGGAAATCTAAGCTAAGAATGCTATGATAATGCAAGTTAATCTATTGTATAAAAAGAAATCTAAACTAAGAATGCTATGATAATGCAAGTTAATCTATTGTATAAAAGAAAATCTAAACTAATATGTCATGATAATGCAACTAAGAAAGGAAATATGCAACTATAATGAAATACAATAACAAGTCTTCAAAGCTTGGATGTAGAATGTCTTCAAAGAACTCCAAATAACCTATAAAACTTGCAGCATAACATTAGCCTCAAAACCTAAGATATCAAAATAAAAGGAGAGAGCTCTCCTTTTATAAGAAGTGAGATGAAATGGACCATTGAGATTAAGAGGCAAAAGTCTTAATAAAGGGTGGAGAAAAATGGAAGCTTGATCCTTGTGCACAAATATCCTCTAATAGAAAAATAGGAGTTGACTTTTGTGTCCCACATAAGACAAAAAGTATTTTTTCCCTTTTTATAAAATAAGAATAATGTTTTATTTGTGCAACATAGGATAAGAAGAAAAGTGGGGATTTTTTATTTAAAT
>MU224086.1:21248-49182 GCA_018584345.1 Thuja plicata
TTCTCTTAATTAAATAATATTTTTATTTTTATTTTTTTCTCTTTTAAATTAAATAAGGCTCAAACCTTAGGAAATATTGAATTGATTATGATTTGATCAAGGAAATTGATATAATTGTTATTGTTGATATTTCAAATTATTGATTCAGGGATTTGATAAATTGAGAAATGGGGGCCCAAAGTCTAGGCGACCATTTTAGGGTGCATACACAATGTGTCCCAATAATTTCCCTTTTGTGACAATAAAATGACATTTCTTTGGATTCAATGATATCCCATATTCAAGGGATCTCTGAAAGATTTGTTCTAGATGTTTGCAATGGTCTTCTACCCTTTTTGAATAAGCAGTTAAGTCATCCTGATATACCACCATAATCACATCAGTGAAATCTTTAAAGGCAACATCCATTTCTCTATGGAAAGTAGCTCCTGCATTAGTGATTCCAAAAGGCATTCTAGCATATACATAGGTACCCCAAGGTATAGTAAATGTTGTTTTATATTGTTCTTCTTCTTTAACCTTTACCTAGTTATAACCTCAAAATCCATCCATCATTGATAATAATTCATTCCCTGTGACCTTTTGCAATAATGCTTCCAAGTTTGGGAGTGCATAATTGTCTTTTAATGATGATATATTTAAATTTATGAAATCTACACAAAGTCTAATATCACCATTCTTTTTTCTGACAGGCACCAAGTTTGAAACCCATGTTAAGTGTATGATTGGCTTTATTATACCAGCACCCCTCATCTTTATTAATTCATCCTTCATCTTGGGAGCCAAATTAGGTCTTATTGGTCTCTGCCTTTGTCTAAATGGTTTTTCATTAGGCTTCAATGGTATCTCATGTTGGAAAAGATCCTCTCGATAAGCTTTGAGATCATCATAAGACCAAGAAAATACATGCCTATATTTTCTCAATAATTTAGTGATATCTACTCTGATCTTGGGGGCTAAATTTTTACCCAAAAATACTTCCCTTGGGGTTTCTTCATTTCCCAAGTTTATCTTTTCTACTTCATCCATTTTGACCTCAGTTTTTTTCTTTTCTAATCTTGAATCTTTGCTGTCAAACAATCTTTCCATTTCTGCAAGACGTTTTGGAGATTTATTTATTTTGAGTTGAATAACTTCCTGTCCAAACAAATTTTCTTTTCCATCTTCTATTTCAAAATGAGCATTTTAGTATATCAATTGATCTTCATACTCCTGCTCACATGCTAGAAATCTGATTATGTCTCTATCATCTTTGAAGACTTGCTAGTTTTTAATGTTGTCAGGTATAGTGGGCCTATTTTTAACTTAAACTTGAACTATATCCTCACATGGAAGGTCATTATGCTTGTTATCCTAATTTTCATCATGCATCAAAATAATCATAAATAGGAAGAGATTGCATTTTAAAGGTGTCCCATTAATATTATCCTTCAGGTATTATTAATCAACATTTTGTAATTACATTCATTTTCAGAAATCGTCATTTTGTACTCTAAGAATTGATCACATTCCAGAATTTTTAAATTACAATTTTGATCAATTACATTGTGCATTCAAGCTGAATGTATTATACAAATGTTATTTCATCTTTCTTTTCATGTCAAAACAATAGTACATTGCAGAATAAAAGGCATAATTGAAAGTATGGAGTAGAGGTCCCATGCATTGCCCTGTGGTTGGTTTCTTGATGCTTGCATATTAGGTCTCCATTGATGGTTGCATATCAGGTCCTAGGTCTTCATAGTCCATCTTCATCTGCATATAGTTATTTTAGGGTTTACCTGCATCATAAGAGAAAATGGGGTGTTAGATCCAGTTGGATCTAAGCAATACATGGAACATAAATAGCACACAATCAATCCTTCTCAAAACTGCATATCAATCTGATGAAATCAATGTAATGAGAAAACATTCATCTATAATATCTAAAGAATAGTATTAAAGGGACTTGTTCTAAACATGAAACCTTTTGCTATGTATGATCACTTTGATATATTTTATTCTTCTCTATATAATCAGATATCTAAATGAAAGGGACTTAGTATTACCATCTGAGAAACCTTTGTCATGATTAAATCAACCTATGAGTTCAACAAATGATACAAGCCAACCAACACTTATGAGTGAATGTCATCTTACATTCACTCACAAATATTAATTGGTGCATATGATTTGATGACCTAATAAATTGAGTGGTATTTTGTGTGCAAATGGACAGGTATCTATAACTGAATGCAGGAAACAAAAGAAAATGATTCAGTGGATGTCACGAGCCCGTGCTCGAACTTCACATAAGCCATTATATGCAAAAAGATGGTTGATATCTCAGAAGGTTACTGCTCACATACATAAGAAGGATGAGATTCAGACACATGAAGGAGTCAAAGATGCTACAGAAAGTACATGAACAAAGGAACTTGGAGAATTGCAAAATTGAAAGACTCTGAAGATTCACTATTTTTATGCAAATAATGAAAAGTGAAAAAATGTTGTTACAATAGTGGCGATCACAAATAGAGAAGAACTCCCTGAGTCTTCTTTATGCACTACAGTTCAAAACCCGCAATGGTGGTAAAACAACAGAAAAGAAACCCCAAGTTACAAATCACTATTCGGTGCCATTTGTATTGGCATAATATCATCAAAACATCCCAACATTAAAGCAAATGCAAGCAAACTTACAGTTTGAACCCGAGTTCAAAGCAAATGAAGATCAAAATACACGGCCTTTGCTGAAGAAAAATGCAACAAAGTATGCCATGTGTTACGATGAACATGTAAGTGACATTTTTCCCTCATAAAGCTCATGAAACTGGAAGTTTCTTCACAGAACAGAGGCGGAAACATAGCAGAGATTCATGGTTTCCAAGTTTCAACATGGTGGCACCACAGACCAAAAACCCTAAGATGCAAATGAAACTAATGAAAAAAATGCATTGTGTTTTACTCTCATTTGAAATCCACTGTCAGATGGAGTAAATGCATTTGTAGTCCTAGTTCATCGATATTCCCTCCTTATTGCCACATTGGTACTTTTTGTGCCACGAAATAATGAAATGTCCCTTCCAACTGATGGTGGTCAAGTCGATTACAAACCGTGCTGGTTACCAAACCACAGCTACATCAACCACAGTGGTATGGTGTCAGCAGAGTCAGAGATGGGTGAGGATGCTGAGTTGACAAGGGTTTCGAACCCTTTGAAGTTAGGTAGTCAGGTTTTTGAGTAGGGTGATAAACACTGCTAAATTTGAATGTCATGTATTCAAAATATGGTAATAAAGATAAGGGATGTAATTGCTATATTGGTAATTAGTATATGTAAATATGGGGGGCTAAAACTTAGGGTTTTGTTAGAGGGAAATTGATTAAACCCTATAGTTATGGAGGGCTTTTTGGAGGGAAGATTATTTGAAAATAAGCCATGTTGGCTATTTAGTGAAGGTTTTTTCTTTATGTTAGGGGGTCAAATTGGTGGATAGTAGAGCTTTAGTGAATTTCTGATTCCTATAGCTGTTGATTCATTTTTTGTATTCCAGTGTAGGTTCATGCTTGTTATTTCAGTTTTTTGCAAGAGGATTTCACTATTCCTTGCCATTACTCAGGAATTCATACATGTAACTTATATATAGATTTTTGAGAAGAATATAGTTGCCCCACTTTTTCCATACATCTTATTGTGATCATTTGTTCAAGTTCCTTTTCAATTTTCTGCATCTAAGAGTAATACCTTTGTAAATATGGATTAGTGAATTGCATTGATTCCTATTCTATATCACAGAATATAAGCCTTTTGTAGAATATGCATGTTGTTAATGGTGAGAATACTTCTTGTGGTTAAACCCTAGTTGTGGCCTTCCAATTAACCTATGTATTGAGCAGTGAATGATAGTGTAGAAATCCTTAGGATATGATAAGTGGATTTCAGTTTGAAGCTTCAAAAGGGATCTAAATCTTCTTGGTGTATCACCTTTTTTCTATTCTTTTCATGCAAGTTCAATTTTAAATATTTCTCTCTTTTCCTCAGTCAAATTTTTAATCAGGAGGTGATATTCCATACCAAATAGGAGCCAGCCTAGAATCCAGAGATTCTTTCTCATCCATAGTTCACCCACAGCTAGAGGAAGTTTCCATTGTTAGATAGAATTGCCATGAAGCCTTAATGCCTGATTTAGGGTGACAATTCTAAGCTTGAACAATGATTTAATGCTAAATTAGCCATAAAATATGCAAGGATATTCTCCAATCTATCTATCCATTTAATAGAAAAGGCATCAAAACATTCAATAGAATCTCATACTTCATTTCTATATCTTTTAAGATGAGGCTGCTTAGCAACAAATTTACTTTTAACTTGAGAAACAATTAATTTAGAATCCCCAACGAAACTTAAACATTTTATTCCATGTTTACTAGATATTTTCAAACCAAGGAGAGCTTCATACTCTACAACATTGTTAGTACATTCAAAATCTAGTAAAAAGGAATATTTAAATATTTTCTTAGCGGGATCAAGAAAAAATGATACCCGCTCCATTACCATCCCTGTAGGAAGCACCATCAAAATACATTTTCCAAATTGCATTGTCATTTACTTTTGCATGCATTTTAATAGGTTCAGTATTAAGCATTGCATCTTTCAAAATACTTACCTAAAAGTTATCCATATCAGAATGGCAGAAGTGTGTGACAAAGCTTGGATCCACATCCTCAATAATATATGGACTTCTAGTCTCCCTGTCAATTCTTACATCCCTGCCATTTACTGGAATAGAAGCATAAGAAAGATCTAATTAAATATTACCTCCTACTAAGCTAGACCATTGTCTAGATAGGAACATTCCATAACTGGCAGGAACATCAACCACAGTAATATCCATCTTATATGACATTTCAGGACAAGTAGGAAATTTAAACTCAACATTCTTCATTATGCCTACAATAGGGACAGATCTATTATCCATAGCATAGCATCTACCAAACTTGGTATCAACATTCATTCATAATTCTTTCATTACATTATTAGGCATAATATTAACTACAACACCAGAGTCTATCATGCAATTCTTAACCAATCTATTGTTTATAAAGAGAGTAAGATAGAAGGGATCAATCTGATTTCCATTTTTTCTTAAAGTAGTTCCTAGATAAATAGCTGGAGGATCCTGTACTTCTTGGTTAAGATCTTCTTTATTACCTATATTGGAAAATATTTTTAAAGCTTCACTTTTGCATTCAGGAATTTTGACAATTTCAAGCAAAGGAACATATATTTTAACTTGAGATAATGCATTAGACATGAAAGAACATTAATTGTGAAGAGATTTACTGACCACCTTTTCTCTCGCCAATTTTGGAAAATCTAGAGGTTCTACTTGTTTCTCTTGAGCAATGTTTTTGTGATTTGACCTCCTAGGATCAGTTCTTTGGTAAATTTTCCCTTGATTTGCATTTATTGTTCTATTCCTTAACTTGTAATTACTTTTTGGTTCCTTCACTGCAGTTATTGTGTATGCTTTCTTCTCCTCTTCTGTTGACTATGTTAATCTTGGAGTGTTCTCCTGATAATCTCCATATTGGCACACTCTATTTAGATCATCTTTGCAGTAGTGCTCATATGAAGAGATATAATCATCATATCCCCACATAGGGTCTATTGATAAATTATTCACTGTAGGTTGCTAGTCATTATTCTTCTCTTCATCCTCTCTCATATTTTGGGCAACAACACAATGTTCATAAGAATGTGGCAATTTACAGGGTTCACACCAAGGATAGCTTTGCACAAAATGGTTGTTTTTCCTTAATGCCATAAAAATCCAACTATTTGTATCTATCAGAAGTCATTGGGGCTCTATAATTGTTTCCATTTTGATTCACAAATCCATGGCTTTGATTCTGATGATTTATATTCCTGAATCCTTGGTTATTTCTTGGACCAGAATTTGAGTTGATATTATTGTCCCTTGGACCATAATTCTGATACCTATTATTATGATATCCATTATACATCCTTCCATTATTTTGATGTCTATGTTGTTCATGGTGGTCAGATGAGTTAGGGTTCATTCTATTATTGTGAGTATGTTGTTCTCCATTGTTCCACTTTCTCTAATGATCTCTCCTTTCCTCATTATTAATATTTTTCTCAAGTCTTCCTCTATTGTCTAGTTCAAATAAAGGGTTAGTATGATCATTGTTAAAGATATGCCCATTGTCCTTCCTATGAGGGGATTGAAATTTTCATTTCTATCATCTTTAGGAGTTTTTTCCTTTCTTGGTGATATGATTTTGTCTCTCTGTATTCCCATTTTCCCTAGTACATCCTCTGGTTGTCTTTTAAGGGCCATGACCATTTATTCATCTTCTATTCTTGCATTAACCATCTCTCGAAACACAACATCCCATTTATTACTTATTTTCTCCTTTTCAAACATCTCCTGATTTGAATTATGTCAGGAATCATGTCCTCCTTGGTAAAAAGGATTCAAATTTTCATCATTGCTCTCATGGCTATAATGGCTTGCATCAGGGAATTGTTCACAAGCATACTCTTGATCATCCTTATCAGGGTATATCATACATGGTGGATACAACATCTTTGCACTTGGAGTCCTGCTCTTCTTTAGGCTTAAATCTAATTCAAGCCGATCTAGATGCAAAGATCTTCTACCCCACATGAAAAATTAATAACCAAAGATATAGTACCAATTTAAATTGTAGAGTCACCACCTTCTTCTTAGAAGAGAAAAATTTATTAAATCTTCTGGATTTTGTTCTCCCAGCAAAGTTTAACCTTTTTTATTAGAAATTCTGAAAATTGTTCTTCAATGATGAACCTCCCTAGCAAAGTCACCAATATGTTGGTGCTCAAATCAACATATTGGATTTCCTATGGACTTGCCAATCCAATGTTGGGAAACCCAAGTGATTTGGACAACTAATAAGGTTTAATTAATTCAAGCTTAAACCTTATGCAATTTTTGTTCTGCAGAACCAAGGCTGGTAGGCCTATACCTTAAACTTATCCTTCAAGATTCAAGGATTTTTATAGAAGATAATGGATCTTGAACACTCTCTTCCTCCAAATTGTGGCATGGTAATTGAAAGAAAACCTGAACTGAAAGCTGTAAATCTCAAATGCTAATTGAAAGTATCAATCTGTTAAGAATGTTTGTATATATGTAAATTAAAAGTACAGATGGATAAATTACCACAAAACTATGAACAATGAACCAAATGACCATAATCTAATATAAATGAAAATTAGTGCCTTATTTCCTCATGGGCAATAGAGTCAATATTATCCAATCCTTTGTACAAACTCAGAGATAGTTTTACAAGAAAACTATCACTTCAAGGTGTTGTGGAATGAATATGCAACCTTAAAATGAATTCAGATATATCTCAGTTGGACATTACTTTCTCAAATGATAGACCAATTGACTGAGGCCTCAATCAATGGGATTTAACCATGCAAGATGATAAAACCAATTGAGAATAATAACTATGAATCAAATCAGGAAACATATACATCAAACTATAACTTTAAAGAAGTTCTAATGGTTTATCTAAGGGACTGATTGCAAATGAAAAGATATCTATTTCCATAGGTGAAATAAAAAAGGTCTACTCATATTATTATATAAGATAAATGGTATAATTAGTTCATGTTACAGTTGTTGATTAAAAACTATCTGATCTGACTATGGTAACCTCACTTTCCTAGAGAGAGAGAATGAGAGAGACTGAGAGAACCTTCGTATTGATCCTGACATCCTTTATACAAATTCCAAAGGATGCAAACAAGCTCCAAATCAACATGATGATTCATTTACTAACTCTAATCCCTAGATCAAAAACTAAACATTTAAAATACAATTAAGGAATGAATTATCATCCTTAAAACACAGTTATTGATCAAAAGATAATATTCATTAAATAATTCATTTAAAATCTATTATAGATCTCTGATATCTCTTTAACTTATGTACCATACATTTGATGTCTATGATGTATCATCTCCCAGTATTTCCAGTAGATCATATTATTCTGTTATTCACCACCTTTGAAACCCTAAACAATGATGTCAACGTATCATATAATAACCAAAACCTTAAGTTGACATAATAATATTATTAAAAGTGAAATAAAAATTAAATAATAATGAATAAAATTCCGCTTCATTTCCATCCAAGTCTTCTTCCTTTTGACTGATCTAGTCACATGTCGTCCAATCATGCTCTCGAAGAAAATAAAGATTGTGCAACTTTTCATTATGAGTGAACGTTGATCGTAGATCAGGTGTGAACTGCTCCGTAGATCCTCATATTCATTCATTGCTCATAATCTTTGTGTCCCAAAACACGTGTCATTAGGATATCCCCTAATGCCATAAAAATCCAACTGTCTGTATCTATTAGAAGTCATTGGGGCTCTATAATTGTTTCCATTTTGATTCATAAATCCATGCCTTTGATTCTGATTATTTATATTCCTGAATCCTTGGTTATTTCTTGGACCAAAATTTGAGTTGATATTATTGACCCTTGGACCATAATTCTAATCCCTATTATTATGATATCCATTATACATCCTTCCATTATTTTGATGTCTATGTTGTTCATGATGGTCATATGAGTTAGGGTTCCTTCTATTATTGTGGGTATGTTTTTCTCCATTGTTCCACTTTCTCCAATGATCTCTCCTTTCCCCATCATTAATATTTTTCTCAAGTCTTCCTCTATTGTCTGGTTCAAAAAAGGGTTAGTATGATCATTGTTAAAGATATTCCCATTGTCCTTCCTATGAGGGGGATTGTAAACCTCATTTCTATCATCTTCAGGAGTTGCTTCCTTTCTTGGTGATCTGATTTTGTCTCTATGTATCCCCAGTTTCCTTAGTACATCCTCTGGTTTTCTTTTAAGGGCCATGACCATTTCTTCATCTTCTATTCCTACATCAGCCATGTCTCAAAACACAACATCCCATTTATTAATTCTTTTCTCCTTTTCAAACATCTCCCGATTTGAATTATGTTGGGAATTGTGTCCTCCTTGGTAAAAAGGAATCAAATTTTCATCATTGCTCTCATGGATATAATGGCTTGCATCAGGGAATTGTTCACAAGCATACTCTTGATCATCCTTATCAGGGTATATTGTACATGGTGGATACAACATCTTTGCACTTGGAGTCGTGCTCTTCTTTAGGCTTAAATCTAATTCAAGCTGATCTAGATGCAAAGATCTTCTACCCCACATGAAAAATTAATAACCAAAAATATAATACCAATTTAAATTTTAGATTCGCCACCTTCTTCTTAGAAAAGAAAACTTTATTAAATCTTCTGGATTCTGTTCTCCCAATAAAGTTTAACCTTTATTACTAGAAATTCTGAAAAACTGTTCCTCAATTTTAAATCTCCCCAAAAGAGTCCCCAATATGTTGGTGCTCAAATCAATAGATTGGATTTCCTATGGACTTGCCAATCCAATGTTTGGAAACCCAAGTGATTTGGCCAACTAACAAGGTTTAATTAATTCAAGCTTAAACCTTCTGCAATTATGGCTTTGCAGAACCAAGGCTGGTAGGCCTATACCTTAAACTTATCCTTCAAGCTTCAAGTCTTTTTATAGAAGATAATGGAACTTGAACACTCTCTTCCTCCAAATTATGGCAAGGCAATTGAAAGAAAACCTGAACTTAAAGCTGTAAATCACAAATGCTAACTGAAAGTATCAATCCGTTAAGAATGTTTGTATATATGTAAATGAAAAGTATAGATGGATAGATTATCACAAAACTATGAACAATGAACCAAATGTACATAATCCAATATAAATTTAGATTAGTGCCTTATTTCCTCATAGGAAGTAGAGCCAGTATCATCCAATCCTTCGTACAAACTCAAAGACGGTTTTACAAGAAATCTATCACTTCAAGGTGTTGTGGAATGAATATGCAACCTTAAACTGAATTCAGATATATCTCAATTGGACATTACTTTCTCAAATGATAGACCAATTGACTGAGGCCTCAATCAACAAGATTTAACCATGCAAGATGAGAAAACCAATTGAGAATAACAACTATGAATCAAATCAGGAGACATATACATCAAACTATCACTTTGAAGAAGTTCTAATGGTTTATTTGAGGGACTGGTTGCAAATGAAAAGATATCTATTTCCATAGGTGAAAGAAAAAAGGTCTACTCATATTATTATATAAGAGAAATGGTACAATTAGTTCATGTTATAGTTGTTGATCAAAAACTATCTGATCTGACTATGGTAACCTCACTTTCCAAGAGAGAGAGAATGAGAGAGACTGAGAGAACCTTTGTATTGATCCTGGTATCCTTTATACAAATTCCAAAGGATGTGAACAAGCTTTTGATCAATACGATGATTCATTTACTAACTCTAATCCCTAGATCAACAACTGAACAATCAAAATACAATTAAGGAATGAATTATCATCCTTAAAACACAGTTATTGATCAAAAGATAATATTCATTAAATAATTCATTTAAAATCTGTTATAGATCTCTGATACCTATTTAAATTTTGTACCATACATTTGATGTCTGTGACATATCATCTCCCAGTATTTCCTGTATATCATATTATTCTTTTATTCACCGCCTTTGAAACCCTACACAACGAAGTCGACATATCAAATAATAACCAAAACCTTAAGTCAACATAATAATATTATTAAAAGTGAAAAAAACATTAAACAATAATGAATAAAATTATGCTTCATTTCCATCCAAGTCTTCTTCCTTTTGATTAATCTAGACACGTGTTGTCCAATTGCGCTCTCAAAGCAAATAAAGATTGTGCAACTTTTCGTTGTGAGTGAATGTCAATCATAGATTAGATGTGAACCACACCGTAGATCCTCATATTCGTTCATTTCTCAGAATCCATGGGTCCCAAAATAGGTGTCACTAGGTCACATTCTCGAAGCAAATAAGGATCGTGCCACTCTTCATTGTGAGTGAATGTTGATCATATATCAAATGTGAACTGCACCATAGATATTTACTATCTTCTCGCATTGACCTTCTGTGGGTCCAGGACGCGTGTCACTCAACCGCGTTCTCAAATCAAATAAAGATCATGCAACTCTTCATTGTGAGTGAACATCGATCATAGATCAAATGTGACCATGTCGTAGATCTTTACTTCAACCCATGATTTTAACCTTTAACCGCACCTTGATCTCAGGTTTTCAAAAATTCCTGCGAGTCTTCAAGTCGCGAGATCATTTCCTTAACCCCAGGTTTAATACAAGATTCAGCGACTATCGTAGGATCAAATCCAAGTTTGAATGATATCAACAGACATTGTTAATTCTAAGACATAAGAGCATATTCCCTATCAGTTTAGTGATTACGCGACCCAGGCACTCTCAGAGTCAATTTTAAAAGAAGAATATTCTTGCAAAAAAGGTCATTAAAATAAATCAGAGACCGCGAAAAGAAGGATAACAACTATATTTATGAATTCAAATATAAGCAAGTCATAGGATACAAGATTTAAAAGATAGAAAATATGATAAGGTAAATGCATGAATTAACCAAATAAATGCAAAAATTAGGGCTAAAGCAAGAAATAACTTCTAAAAGGAAGGGACAAATGAAAGCATAAACCATAATAATAAATGTAGAAAATACTTCCCTGATTTGTTTAGCCATTAAAATTTGTCCGTAAATTTTGGTAACACCAGACATCAAATGGCCGGATGACACTATTGTTTCCAGAATAAAAGCCAAAAACATAAATTGTATTCTGAGTAACAACAATAATATTATTAAACGTGTCAATAATTTCTGGTATACAAATTTGGAGATTAATTGCTGGAAGAAAATCTTTACTAGACTATGGAAATCTCCTATTGAACCTAAAATTAGTTGTTTCAAATGGCTGATGCTTCTCAACAGACTTCCTATAAGCAAAGGCCCATCTTATACAGAATTATGTAGGTTATGCATCTCCCTGATTCTTGTAGACATATTTTATTTGATTGTAAATTTTCTAAAGGTATTTGGTTTATGTTTGGTATCACTTATCCTAAATATTAGATATATTTGAAATGATTAATGGGCATATACAGGGTTTAAAAAAAGATACTAATATGATTTGGAGCATTTTATCTTCTAACATCCTTTGGCAGATTTGGAAATGTAGGAATGAAGAGTGGTATCAGGACATTCATAGATCCCTTACTAGGTCTTTTCAGAAACTCATATATTTTAAAATTTCTTCGCAGGTCTGTATCAACATGATGATTGAGAGGGAGAATCTTATTAGGTTTCTCAAAATGGGGCACTCTACCATGTTTGTATTTGAAATGAAAGATGGATATTCATGGTGAAGACATATGGACAACATGGCTATCTTCGAAAAGACTGTGAAGAAGCTGCACAAGGAGATTAGAAAGAAAAAGGATGCTACTAATGACTAGATGTACATGTTGAGCCAAATATAGGAAAAGAAAAGAATTGTATGGATGGAAGGCCCTTTGGGTTGGACTGCTTGGGTGGAAAATCATGATGAAATTTTGCATTAATACCCTTCCCTAGTGGTTTCTTTCCTTTTTTGATAAATATATAATTAATACTTTGATACTTTGACTTGCTTCGTGTGAGGCTCTGCCTCCGTTTTTGAATACTTCGATGTATATTTTGTTTCCCTTATAGTTAATACTAAAAAAATATTGGATTATCTTAAGATAACTGGATGAATTATAGGGACAAGACTTCCCTCTGCACTTTTGGCTTTGCAAAACCAAGGCGAGCACACCTAATATAGCTCAACATACAACTCTTTACAACTCTGGATTTTAAACAACATATAATGATAAGAAAGTACTAAATATTAACCACTCATTCATTGACTCTCCATTACCATGCAAGACACACAACCAACAACTACAAAACATAAAAGAACTTAGAGATGGTTTTGATGTTTAAAATGGGAAAAATATAACCAAACCCAACCAGACATGTATCATTATAGAAGGTACTAATTAATTATCAGTGCTTTATCCATTGGGCAATGTCTCCAGTTCAGATACAGAACACAAAAACCAACTACTGTCAAATACTCAAATTCATGAACACAAATAATCCATACCAAATACTTCTTATAAAATCCTTATGCAAACCAGATGAACTTATGTCTTATCCAAAGAAAGATTTAATTTGATTATTGATCAAAACTCAGGAATAAAAACATATACATAGATAAACTCTATGCTGTGAATCAGAAGATCCAAAACTCAAGAGATAAACATAGAGGAGAGACTTGAATTTGATATATTGTATTAATTATGCAAAACTAAGTTTCTATTTCATACTATTTCAAACATATACCACTTCAATAAATGCAAAAGACCTGCAACCTTCTATTCTATATTGACACTCTCTAGATATACATATGCTACACTCCTAACTTGAAACAAGTATGCAGCCTAATTCTTTCCTATACTTCCCCAATTTTCCAGCCCTTACTAAATGATCTTGGAAATCCTTTTATAGAATAAGGATTGCAACAAGCCTCAGATCATTTAGGTCAAAACTCAACAACCAAAATTACTATAGGACAACACAAGTTAATACTAAGTACAACGACCAACCTTCTCTATCATAATCAAGTAGAAATTTTTTCTATACTCCATCCTATGTACAATCTATCTCAAAGAAATCAACACCTTAGGATGTAGGAGAAAAATGTCCTACATAAGGAAAGAGACATCCTTACCAATAAAAAATCCATAAAAATTAGCCCACTCCATGCTGCAAACATCAAATAATCTTTCTTCAAACAATCGACAAAGGATTTGATTCGGTTTTCCAACCACCAAGGCTCGAGATCAGACCCAGAGTAATGGACAAAATGATAGGGTGCCGAATAAGGGTTAAATAGGACTTGTCAAATAGATCAGAAACCCTAAAACATCACTTCTCAACATAAATAGAGCATAGAAGTATTCTGAGCTATCAAATTTTATCCTAACAACATTCCATGATGTATAAATGTGATCCAGAAGATCAGGTTCATCTATCTACTCTCTGCAACTTGGAATGCGATGCCATGGCTTCAAAACCCTCAGGAAAGCATTTGAATATTTAAAAATTTGTTTCAACGGTTACACCTAGTACAGAGAACTCCATCGATAGCCCATATTTGAACTTTAATTCATCTTTAAAACACCATTGTCAGTCAAGTTTTAAAAGCACCCACAAGCACAGTGGTCCCACATGATATCCTGCATCAACCTGGATACACGTCACCTAGGCATGATGCCTCAAAGACTAAATATCGCTCATCTCCTAATTAAGGCATTACACCTAGAACATAATTAAAACATAACAACTTTAGCTTTATTGTCCTTTTAAAACCCGAACCCACGATTAGAGATGGCTACGTGTTAGCTAGGCATAATACCTCAAAGAATAAACATCATGTACCTTCCCTTCAAGGAAATGTACCAACCACACGATCAATTCCTAACTATTTGATCTTTACTTTACCCTTAACCTTTGAGAAGGACCCACTTTGTGCTATGTGCCAACCAGGTGCAATGCCTCAAAGACTAATCCTTATGCATCTCTTGTTCAAGGGAAAGTGTTAGCCATCTGATGAAATATTATTTGATTTAACATTAACTTCCCTTTAGGATTTGAAACCAACAACCCCACAACTTTATACTGGACACGTGGCGGAACCTCTCATACTCACAAACCTTTTTCACTAACTGCCACATTGATCAGAAAGTTCATGACCCAGACCATCAATGGTTAATTGTCAATCTAACTAAAACCTAAAACTTCTATCAACCTTTAAAAATTATGAGTCTGCGACAACCACCAGTTTAATTGCAACATTGACCTCCTCTACCACATGTCACATAGTTGCAATGGTGTAATGAGTAATGACCAAGCAATTTTTCTTCAAGGAAATGTGCCAGTCATCAAATCAAATAAAAAATGCATGATACTTTACCTTTTCATTTCTTCTGAATAGGTCTCACTGCATCCATGTATCCTTCAAGTGCAATGTCTTAATGAATAAAAAAATTTCATCTTTTTTCCAGGCAATGCGCCAACTGTTGGATTAGATCTGATCTTCTTTTTGTTTAACTTTATCTTCAACCCCAGTTTGGCCTACCATAGACATGTGTTATATAGGTGCAATGCCTTGATGGATAAACTATGTGCATCTTCTATTCAAGGCAAAGCACCCACCATTAGATCAAAAGAGATCTGACTGTACTTTATCATCCTATAAGCCTCTGAAGAAGTGGATCCCATAATCTAAAAACTACCATGTGTCACCCAGGTGCAATGCCTTTGAAGAATAATTGTCTTTCATCTCTCCTTTGAGGAAATGCACCAAGCGTTGGATCAAAGTGCATCTCACCATGATCTACCCTCGCTTTTAACTCAAAAGAAGTCGGACTTACGATCTCATATGTCTACGTGTGTCTCAGACGCAATGCCTCAATGATAAACCAACATGCATCTCTTGATTAAGGAAATGCACCCACTATTGGATCAAAATAGATTTTCTTGACATCTTACAATGCATAAAATATGACAAAGACTTAAGACTTAGGAAAATAATATGAACCCCGTGCATGAATTTAGGAAATATTAGGAAATGGCCCTGCGACGACTTAAGACCCATGACTTAAAGTGATTTAAGTGGCCCAAAAAGGCAACGCAAGATTATAACATGAAAAAGAGACCTAGGGTTTTTTTTCATAAAATAGACCAAGTGTTTATAAAGTGGCCTGTAGGGTTTAAGAACTAGGCTTAAGCATTGCATAAAAATGAAGCAAGACTCAGGGCCATGGGAAATTTTATAGTGCTAACAGTGGCTCCGACTGGGGATGTATGTCTCTTGCAAGCATAATAAGATTCTACAATCTCAAGGTTAAGAAGACCACCTATGGAAAAGAAACTAACCTACAACAGACAACAAAAAGGAAAAAAAAAACCAAAACTTATTTAAAACCTACCGTTCATGGATATTGAGAACTTCAAGAGAAGTAGAATTTCAGGAATTTTCTATGAACTGGAAATTCCAAAACATTTCCAATCAAATCCTTCAAAATGTAAGAATCAAAACCCCATTTACTATCAATGATGTATGGTCCCAGCCAAATAGGATCAAATTCACTATTTTTTCCTTTATCTTCTCGTCTTGCATTCCACATCAAGACAAAGTCATCAGTTTCAAATTTTCTAACAATGGTTCTTCTGTCATACAAGTCCTTAGATTGAAGCTGCAACCTGACATTTTTTTCATCTACTTCCCTTCTTGATTCATCTAAATATATCAAATCATCCATTCTAATCCTCATTCCATCATTTAATCCTTCATCATATAGTTGGACAAATATGTACATCTGCAATAATTTGTTTTGTGGCAACCTAGCGTGAATACCATATACCAAATCAAAAGGTGCACAACCAATGACCTTCTTAACTGTCACTATATCAGCCCACAATGCCTGTTACAACTTTGAATCCTAAGCTCTTTTATTTTTATCTAGTACTCTCTTCATAATTTTGATCAGGATTTTGTTAGTGGACTCATCTTGGCCATTAGCCTATGGGTGATACGTGGAAGAGTAATAAATTTGGATCCTATATAGTTGGCATAAATCTATAAATTCCTTAGACCTAAAACACATTGTGTTGTTTACCACTATTGTCTCTGAGAAACCAAATCTAGTGAGGATATTTTGTATCACAAAATCAATTACAACCTTGTTGGTGGCTCTTTTAGTGGGAATTGCTTCAACCCACTTAGTAAAATAGTTAGTTGCCACTAGAATCCATGAATGACATCCACTAGATTTATTAGGGATCTCACCAATGAAATCCATTCCCCACTTCTGGAAAGGTGCCTCAACTGTAACAGGCTTCAAGGGAAAACTCCCATGAAACTTAAGCTTACTTGTAAATATTTGGAAAGAATCACATCTTTTAACATAATTATGGGCATCCTTGAAAATAGTAGGCCACCAGAAACCAGATCTCATAATCTTATGTGCAGTATTTTTAGCCATGTAATGGCCCCCACACACACCATTGTGCATTTTTTCTAGCAGGTCCCTGGATTCACTCTGGTCTACAAATTAGAGCAAGACTCCTTCATTTATCCTCCACCAAAGTTGACCTTGAATTATTGCATACTTAACATCGTGCAACTTAACTGTTCTCTTCCTATTTTCATCCATTTCAGGAGTTAATATCATTTTTTGTAGATATCCAATGATATCCCTATACCAGTCACAACAGTCCATATCACAAATATAAGACATTTTCTCTTCTTCTAACATGTTTATATGATTATCATCCAGATTGCTTTGAGCCATAAGTTTTACAAGTCCTAGTCCTCTGACCAACTTTGTGATATGAATATCAATATTGAATTCTTGGATCCTATTGATCCATCTACACCTTCTTCCTGAAACTTCCTGTTGGACCAGAATATCCTTCACAACAATACTAGGCACATAAGAAATTATAGTTTCTCCTACCAAATAACATCTAAAAGCTTTGACAACCTTGACCAAAGCATACGCCTATTTTTCCATGATATCATACTTCAAAACTATTGCTTGCAAGGATTTGCTGAAAAAGGGATTGGGCTACTCAAAGTCTTCTGAATTCTTTTGTAACAATACTGCAGCAACAATATTGTATGAAGAAAAGGAGAAAATATGCAAAGGATTACTATAATCAGGTGTCCTTAACACATGGGTATCTTTGATAGCCTACTTAATATCTGAGAAAGCCTTAGATGCTTCTTTATTCCATTCTACCTTAGCTCCTTTCTTCATCATCTTTGAAATAGGGATACTAATTTCTACAAAATTTGTAACAAATCTTCTTAAGAAAGTTACCTATCTAAAGAAAGACTAAATTCCCTTGACATTCCTGGGATGAGGGACCTTGTCAATAATAGAAACCCTTTCAGGGTCAATCCTAACTCAATCTTTAGACACAATGTGTCCTAGAAGCTTTCCCTCTGTGACACCAAAGGCGCATTTCTTTGAATTGAGTGAAACCCCATATTGCAAAGCTCTAATTTTTTTTTCTCAAGATGACCACAATGTTGATCTTCCTTTGTTGAGTAAGCTATAAGATCATCTTGCTAAACTACTAAGAATTTATTTATTAAATCTGCAAATGCCACATCCATGACTCTCTGAAAAGTTTCCCCAACATTTGTTAAGCCAAAAGGCATTCACACATAAACATAAGTACCGCATGGTGTGGTAAATGCAGTCTTGAATTGCTTTGATTCCTTGACCATAACTTGATTGTATCTTGAAAACCCATCCAACATTGACATCAATTCTCATTCATTGACTCTTTGTAGCATGGCTTCCATATTGGGCAAACCATAGTTGTCCTTTAATGAATTGATATTCAAATTTCTAATACCTACACAAAGTCTGATGTCTCCATTTTTCTTTCTCACTAGTACCAAGTTTGATACCCATGTTGAATGTTTTATAGGTTTTATAATCTCAGCACCTCTCATATTTTTTAACTCTTCTTGCATTTGTGGTGCTAGTGTGGGATTAACAAGTCTTAATTTTTGTCTGAAATGCTTTGTGCATTCCTTCAAAGGAATCTCATGCTGAAAAATATATTCCCTATAGGCCTTTAAATCATCATAAGACCGTGCAAAAACATGCTTATATTTCTTGAGAAGATAAACTAACAACTTTCTAAGTTCCCAATATATACCTTCTTAGGAGCTCTAGCTGTTCCTAGATTTACTTCTTCTAAATCCTCTGGTTTGTTCACAGTATTTGTAGAAAAGGGCTTGTCCTTATTATCAAAAACTTTCTCAAGAACAACTAATCCCTTTAGAACCTTTTTTTGATTTTAGTTGTAGGACATCCTTACAAAAAATAGTATCTTTACCATCCAAGGTCTCCACATATCCACTGAAATCCATCTCTTTAGTTCTATAGTTTGATTAATAATATAAAAATCTTAGAATATCCTAATCATCTTTAAAGACCTGCCAACATTCAACATTATCTGGTATGGAAGGTCTAGATTGAACCTCGATCTTGGAGATTTCTGCAAATGTGATATCTTCTGGTTTTAAATCAATATTGGATAGCAAATCTTCCATTCTATTTTGGCTTCTATCCACCCATCTCAATACCAAATGCATAAAAAATTTCCAACTTATCCCAAACAACATTTATGTATTGCTTTAGTCTTTGATTCTTTGAAGCATACTTGGATCTTATTTGAGAAATTACTAATTCAGAGTCTCCAATTACTATGAGATTTCTTATTTTATGTCTTGAGGACAACCTTAATCAAATCAACAAACCCTCATACTCTGCAATATTATTGGTACATGTGAACAACAAAGTGAATGAGAATTTAAAAGTCTTACCACTAGGAGCTATGAATAAAACTCATGCACCAGCTCCTTCTTTTGACCTTTCACCATCAAAATACCCATAAGTCTTTTTGGTCAGCCAGATTATCCTTTTCCTTAAATAAAAGCACATTTTGGAATTCTCCTTCAACCTTCCTAACTTTAACTTGGAAAGACCCAATATTAGTATCCAAGAAAAAATTCATATTATCATCCTCATTTTCCTGAATCATGTGAGGATTTCTAGTTTCCTTGGATACTTTAACACTTTTACCAACAATATTGAAAGTTGCAAAAGATAAGTCACATTGAATACTCCCATTGAAGCACTCCACTTTCTTGATAATAGAATTCCATATTGGGGAGGAATATTAACCACTAAGACACTCATTGTTAGAAAATTTTCTAGATATGCAGCTAGTCTATAAAGTAGAGCTTTACTATTACCTATGAAAGGTACCCCTCTAGAATCCATTGCCTGATATCTTCCATGGGGAGTATCAACTTGCAACCCCATTGACTTCATTATCTTTGTAGGCATAACAATGTTAGCTGCTCTTGAGTCTATCATGCAATTTTTTAGCATCTTACCATTGATAACTAGAGTCAAGAAAAAATGATCCACAACTCCCAAGGGAGTATTTACATGATTTATAATCAAATAAATCTAAGGGATTTTTGAAACAATTTCTTTTGATTCTTTCCCTGTATTATGATATTTATCTTTTATATTTCTCATTTTCTCATTCTTTTCTAGCTTCTGAATCCTTGTGGAAGAAATTTTATTTACACATGTCAAATTCATTTCTTTATGTTCCTCAATCCTCATCATTTACAATAGTATAACCTTGACAGTGATCTGTGATAACAATTGCCTCATATCAACAAGGGTGTATTTTAGATTAGAGATGTCTTGTTTCATAGTAACAATACTTCCACCTTCAACTTGAGTAGACCAAGCTTGGCTCATTTCTTTTATTATCCCTTTGAAGAGGGGAAAAATTTATATCTAGCATCTTTTTTTTTACCTTATAGACAACACTTGGACTATTTGAACTTATCTTTTTTCCTAACCTTTATTCTTTTGACACCCTCACATAGTTTTTCCTTTTCTTGTGTTTGCTTAGTGTCTTCTTTGGTTTCCTTAATAAAAATACTATTCGGTTTTCCATCTACATTACCAACTATTCTATTTCTAAAATTATAATTACTCCTTGCTTGAGTAACCATGTATCTAGTGATTTGTGCAATCTCTTCATCTGAAGGTCTTCTTAACACAATGGGTTCCTTAGCCCTTTCAACATTACACCTTATATCATCAATCTCTTCTTCTTCTTCATCAGATGGAACCATATCTTGGTTTTCATTTTCATCATCAGAATCTTCTTCACCCTTCAGGTGTGAAAAGGTCAAAGCACAACCACTGTCATAATACAAGTCATCTTACTCTTCCCCTTCTTTTTGTGCTTCATTTGTAGATATATTCAAGGAAAGAACACAATAGTCAGGATTGTGTGGGGATTGAAAAGCTATACACCATGAAACATCATCACATATATTAACAGAGCTTCTTTGTAGAGGATTAGGATCAACCTTATCATCAAGTTTTTCTTTCCTTTGTGGGAGAATAGCTTTCCAATCCTTCCACTAGGTGGTATATGGACCTAATTTTGCATTCTTGGTTATTGATTAAAATTGCTAGTGAATGACCTATCATTTCTTGGAGACCTATTATTCCTATTTTCTCTAGGATTCAAATATTTTATGGAATTTAAAATATTCTTCATATTAACCTCCTCTTTAGGTTTCACATTAGAAGACCTGTCTGATTCTTTCCTAGCAGGCTTCCATTCCTCTCTTATACCCAATTTACCTGATACTCTTCTATTAGTCTCAATGTTAACAATTGTCTTATATACTTCTCTAATATTTCTAGGAATTTTATCTCTAAGAAGATATCCCATTTTAGAATCAAAAGCATTTAGATAGGTGGCAAGACATACCTTATCATCAATCCTCATTACTTGGAAAAGCTTATGCATGGGCCTTTGGAATATTATATTGAATTCAACAACATCCTCATTTGAATTATTCTTGATATTATTGAACTCATTCAACATGAATCCCTCATTTGTCTTGTCACCATATTGTTCCTTAAAGCAAGCCTTTAGTTCATCCATAGACCCCACAAAATCATAAGATAACCCTCTAAACCAATCCCTAGCATCCTCAACTAGAAACTGAACAAAAAGTTTCATCAATATATCCTCATGTACAGTCTCATATTCATCCATCATATAAATAAACTTCTTTAAATTCTCCTCACAAATAATGACATTATTTCTAGAAAATTTAGGAAGTTTATCTCTAATTTCATTTGGAACTGCATTAGGATAACTAGGAATACCAAGAAAAGAAAAATGTTTGTACCTTTCTACATGAACCAACCTCCTTTGAAATGGATTATCAATTTGAGAAGTAGATGCCATGGAATTTGATGTTGTAGCTACCTCAGTACCAGCATAAGAAGGCCTAGTAGACTATTTGATAAATTCAACCTTCTATATTTTTGAAGTAGCAGCTTCAAATTTTGCTTTCTCAAGATCTTTGGCTATGATTTATTTCTCCCTTCTTTCCCTATCAAGATCAGTGTCCAATTTAGACATTCGATCCACTGGAACCTTGTGAATTATATGTTCATTTATTTTAACTCCTATCATCCTCTGCTTTCCCTTATTATTAGGGTCTTCAGTTACAAAAATTTGGCAAATGATAGGTTCCTCTTTGACCCTCTCAGGTTCTTCAACATAGTTCATTTCCTCCAGGTTCAACAATTTCCTCTTCCTTTTTTCAACCCTAATCTGATCTTGTCTTATCTTATTTTCTCTTTCCTTTTCCCTTTGTTGTCTGATGACAATCAACTCCTAGATTTTCCTCTCCAATTCAGCCATTTATTTAGATATACTTTCAAAATATGGGAGAGTAGTGTCAAATTATGAAACCTCTTCATGGGATTTATGTCTTCTTTGATTTAGGACATGAGGCCTTCCTGAGGATAAAGATCTTGGAGTGCGAGAGGTATTCCTATTCTCTCCACCTCTACTTTTGCTTCTAGACCTTCTATTTTTTCCTTGAAGTTTATATGGATTACTTTTTTAGTATGTCTTCACCCCTCCTCTCCTCTCTCATCAGGAGAGTAGTAATCCTCATACACACCCAATCCTAAGTTCGTAGCCTCTTCATATTCTAATGTATTTCCTTCATGGTTGTGTTGGATTGGATCTTCTATCCTTGTATCCCTCCTTTGTCTCCCAATTTGAGAAATACCTATATTATTCTTCTCCTTCCTTGGTTGACCATCTCTGGAGGTAGTTGGAAGTCCATCCAATTTATCTTCGGGATATTTTCTCACCCAAGATCTAGTATTTTTACTACTCATATTGAGGAAGTGTTTATAGAATTATATTTATTACTCAACACTGCTGCAAAGATCTCTTAGAGTCTCCAATCAAGATAAGTTGGGAGAGTACAACACTAGCTTATATGAATACTGTTATAAGGAAACTCACAAGAAAAATGACAAAAACAAGGGGATAAACATGAGTAACTCTATGCTTCCAATGATCAACTTACTGGCTTATATAAATAAGCAGGCTAGGTTTCTAGCTCAACTTGAAACATGTATCATTTATGAAAATATACTAAATCTCCCCAGAAGAGTCACCATTTTATTGGAGTTTTCAAACGTTTATGCTTTGAAAGCTACCAATATACCTTAGGTTGATTTTGAAGAATAGTTAGTTCCAAATATGGGATTATCTTAAGGTAACTGGACCAACTATAGGGACAAGATTGCCCTCTGCACTTCTAGCTCTACAAAACCAAGGTGGGTACACCTAATCCAACTCAACATACAACTCTTTACAACTCTAGATTTTAAACAACAGATAATCTTAAGAAAGTACTAAATGTAAACCACTCATTCATTGACTCTCCATTACCACGCAGGACACACAACCAACAATGACAAAATATACAATAACTTGGAGATAGTTTTGATGTTTAAAATGGGAAGAATATATCCAAACCCAACCAAACATGTATTATTATAGAAGGTACTAATTACCAATCAGTGCTTTATCCATTGGGCTATGTCGCTAGTTTAGATATAAAACACAGAAACCAACTACTGACAAAGACTCAAAGCCATGAACACAAATAACCCAAACCAAACACTTCTTACAAAATCCTTGTGCAAACCAGATGAACTTATGTCTTATCTAAAGAAATATTTAATTGGATTCTTGATCAAAATTGAGGAATAACAATATATACATAGATAAACTCTATGCAGTGAATCAGAATATCCAAAACTCAAGAGATAAACATAGATGACAGACTTGAATCTGAAATATTGTATTAAGTATGAAGAATCAAGTTTCTATTTCAAACTGATTCAAAACATATACCACTTGAACAAATTCAAAAGACCTGCAACCTTCTATTCTATATTGACACTCTCTAGATATACATATGCTACACTCCTGACACGAAACAAGTATGAAACCTAATGCTTTCCTATACTTCCCCAATTTTCTAGCCCTTATTAAATGATCTTGGAAATCCTTTTTGTAGAACAAGGATTACAACAAGTCTCACATCATTTAGGCCAAAATTCAACAACAAAAATTACTACAGGACAACCGAAGTTAATACTCAAAACAATGACCAAACTTCTCTGTCATAATCAAGTAGAAATTTTTTTTACACTCCATCCTATGTACAGTTTTTCTTGAAGAAATCAAAACCTTGGGATGTAGGAGAAAAATACCCTACAGAAGGAAAGATACATCCTTAAAAATAAAAAATCCATATAAATTAGCCCACTCCATGTTGCAAACATCAACTGATCTTTCTTCAAAATATCGACAAAGGATTTGATCCAATTTTCCAACCACAAAGGCTCGGGAACAGACCCAGAGTAATGACAAAAAATACAAGGCACTGAATAAGGGATACATATGACTTTTAAAATAGATTAGAAACCCTAAAACAACTCTTCTCAACATAAATGCAATATAAAGGTATTCAGAGCTCCCAGATTTTATCCTAACAACATCCCATGACTGCATAAATGTGATCCAAAAGACCAGATTCATCTATCTACTCTCTGCAACTTGGAACATGATGCCATGGCTTCAAAACCCTTAGGAAAGAATTTGAATATTTAAAAATATATTTCAATGGTTACACCTAGCGCAAATAACTCCATCGATAGCCTAAATTTGAACTTTAATTCATCTTTAAAACACCACCGTCAATCAACTTTTAAAATAACTTGCGAGCACAATGGTCCAACATGACATCCTTCATCAACCTAGACACACGTCACATTGGTGTGATGTTGTGAAGACTAATTATCACTCATCTCCTGATTAAGACATTAAACCTATTGTGCAATCAAAACATAATAAATTTAGCTTTTTTGTCCTTTGAAAACCTGGACCCACGATTAGAGATGGCTACGTGTCAGCTAGGTGTAATTCCTCAAAGAATAAACATCGCATACCTTCCCTTCAAGGAAATGCGCTAGCCACACGACCAATTCCTTACTATTTGATCTTTACTTTACCCTAAACCTCTGAGTAGGACCCACTTTGTGCTACATGAAAACCAAGCATGATGCCTCAAAGACTAATCCTTGTGCATATCATGTTCAAGGGAAAGTATCGGTTGTCCAATGAAATATAATTTGATCGCACATTAACATCCCTTTAGGCTTTGAAACCAATGAACCCACAACTTCATATTGGACACATGGCGGTACCTTGCATACTCATAAATCTTTTTCACTAACTGCCACATTGAATGATAAGTTCATGACCCAGACCATTAGTGGTTAATCTCTAATCTAACTACAACCTGAAACTGCTATCAACCTTTAACCATTATTAGTCTATGACAACCACCAATTTAACTGCAACATTGACCTCCTCTGCTCCGTGTCGCATAGTTGCAATGCCGCAATATAGTCGCAATGCCGCAATGAGTAATGAGTGATCAATTTTTCATCAAGGAAATGTGCCAGCCATCAGGGAAAATCAAAATTGCATGATGCTTTACCTTTTCCTTTCTTTTGATCAGGTCCCACAACATCCACATGTCCTTCAGGCACAATTCCATAATGAATAAAAACACTGCATATTTTGTTCTAGGAAATGCGCCGACCGTTGGATGAGATCTGATCTTCTTTCTATTTAACTTTATCTTCAATCCCAGTCTGGTCCACCATAGACATGTGTCATATAGGTGCAATGCCTTAATGGATAAACTTTGTGCATCTTCAGTTCAAGGTAAAGCGCCCACCATTAGATCAAAAGAGATCTGACTATACTTTATCATCACGTAAGCCTCTAAAGAAGCGGGTCCCATATTCTGAAAACTGCCATGTGTCACCCAGGCACAATGCCTTTGAAGAATAATTATCTTTCATCTCTCCTTTGAGGAAATGTGCCAGCCGTTGGATCAAAGTGAATCTGACCATGATCTACCCTCACTTTTAACTCAAAAGAAGCCAAACCCACGATCTCAGGTGTCCAAGTGTCTCTCAGGCACAATGCCTTAATGATAAACCAGCATGCATCTCTTGATTAAAGAAATGCGCCCACTGTTGGATCAAAACAAACTTTCTCAACATCTTACAAGGAATAAAATATGAAAAAGACTTAAGAATTAGGAAAATAATATGAACCCCTCGCATGACTTTAGGAAATACAAGGAAATGACCCCGTGATAACTTAAGACCCATGAGTTAAAGTGATTTAAGTGGCCCAAAAAGGTAACACAAGATTATAACATGCAAAAGAGACCTAGATGTTTTGTCATAAAATGGACCACGGGTTTATAAAATGGCCTGTAGAATTTAAGAGCCAGGCTTAAACATTGCATAAAAATGAAGCAAGACTCAGGGCCATGCGAAATTTTATAGTGATAATGATAGGAACTTAGGGGATGGCAAGTGGAAAGAGGAAGGATCTTGAGGGTTTCTTTAAAGAGGTAAATCATTAGGATGAGAGATGAAGAAAAGAGAGAGTGTGTGTGTGTATGCATACACACATCTATGCATATGGGTAAGTGCACAAAGATGGGGGACCAAAAAGGGGGTATAAGGTGCCACTTTTTTTGTAAATCAGCAAACTCTGAACTTCAATGATAAATTGAGTATACTTACACTCAAAATTTTAAAATATGACAAAAACAAGAGTTGTTCTACTCCAAATCTTGTTTCTAAACTACTAATTATTTTTAGAAATGGTGGAGATTAAGGCCCTCAAAAAGAGGGAGCACAAAAAGTGGTCCTATTTTTTGTCAAAAAACATAACATAGCGTCTGGTGTGCTCCCCCTAAAATGTTAACTTTTTTTAAAAACAAATTAAATCACTCCGGTGAGAAATTAGCTAACACCATCTAGTTTATCCCAAATTTTTTTCCTAATTTTTTTATGAAAGTGTGATTTTTTGCCATTTTCCGAAGTGGACACATCCTTAAAACATGAAATTTTTGTGTGCTCCCCCTAGAAATCATTGAAAACTAATTGAAAATCAAAACTTCTTTTTTTTTAAAGTGTGTAGAATGGAGTCTAGTTTCTGAAAATGTAATTTTTTTCAAAATTTGATGAACGAGCCAAAATCTAAGCCCAAATGAATACACGTTAGTTTTTGACAAAAATCAGACATACTTAGAAAATAAATTAGAGATGAAACACTTAACATAATGAGAAATCAAAATAAATTACATGGTTAGATAGCTATCAAAGCGATCTACAATATCATGTTGTCTGATTTTATTGTTATTGAACCATGTGCAAACCTGACAGGGAGCACACAAGAAAAAATGTTATTTGTTAGTAGGTTTGTTGGAAAACATGTCTCAGGCCTTTTTGAATCCTCCAAGCCTTTGGGTTGGAACTCCAAGGAAAATCCAAGCCTTAAGCTTGGTAAATATCAATGTCATTAAAAGGGTGCACACCCTATACTCACTATAGGGCGTGTGCCCTGATACATTTAATTTCTTATACTTTAAGTTATATTTGTATAAATACCTTCCAGGATGTTTGAGATAGGTTTCAGCTTCATAGGAGTTAAGATGTAGATTTTTTTTAAAAATTCAGACTTAGCCAAATTTCAGGCACATGAGGGTTCCCTAGATTTATGAACAAGTTATGGAACATTGTGTTAATGCATGAGGAAAGTTATATTTTGTACCTTATGAATGTTTATACATAGTTTTGTTGGCATTATAAGATGTTACTCATGTGATTTTACTACTTGTCTTATGATAAAATCCATAATAGAAGGGTAAGACTCATTTGGGTGGCCTGAGTGCACCGGAGGGTTCCCTAGACCTGTGAGATGGACCTTTTGAAAGTACTTGATGTTTTCATGGCTTGTGTGTTTGGGTAGGGGACTAGGTACCCTAGGTGAGTGGCTCACCA
>MU224086.1:51689-63789 GCA_018584345.1 Thuja plicata
AAGGGTTCCTAGGACCACTTAGAACCCATTAAAACCCCTTATGAGACACTAGTACACATTAGAGCCCATTAGTGTGTCCTACAATGATTACTGTATTCTAAGGGGTCTTAAGAGGCCCTAATGTGTCTAAAGGGGTCGTAATGGGTCCTAAGGGGACCTCTCTCTCTCTCTCATGAGTCCTATGATTATTATTGTGTTCTAAGGGGTCCTAATGAGGCCTAATGTGTCCTAATGGGTCTTAAGGGGTCGTAATGGGTCCTAAGGATTCCTAGGACCACTTAGAAACCATTAAAACCCCTTATGAGACACTAGTACACATTAGAGCCCATTAGTGTGTCCTACAATGATTACTGTATTCTAAGGGGTCTTAAGAGGCACTAATGTGTCCTAAGGGGTTATAATGGGTCCTAAGGGGACCTAGGATCTCTCTCTCTCTCTCTCTCTCTCTCTCTCATGGGTCCTATGACTATTAATGTGTTCTAAGGGGTCCTAATGAGGCATAATGTGTCCTAATGGGTCTTAAGGGGTCGTAATGGGTCCTAAGGGTTCCTACGACCACTTAGAACCCATTATAACCCCTTATGAGACACTAGCACACATTAGATCCCATTAGTGTGTCCTACAATGATTACTATGTTCTAAGGGATCTTAAGAGGCCCTAATGTGTCCTAAGGGGTTGTAATGGGTCCTAAGGGGACCTAGGACCACTTAGGACCCAATATGATACATTACAGCCACTAAGAACCTTAAAGAGTGTCCTTAATCAAGTCAAGGGATTAAGATTATAATCAATAGTCCATTGAGAATCATGTTCAAAACAATGTGCTGATTCCTGAAATTTGGCTAAGTCTAAAATTTCCTAAAAACCCTCAAAATCTAGAATCTTTATCTTAACTCCTATGAATTTGAAACCACTCTCAAACATCCTGGAAGTATATACATAAAATGTAACTTAAGTATAAGAAAGGAAGAGTATGTAACTTACACTTAAATGTTACATTTTATGTATTGGCCTAGTGCTGAAATTGGTCTGGCAGGGCCTGTTGGGCTTTCTTTCTCCCTCCCTTAAGCATTTTTCATAATGTTACATAGGGTGTACACCCTAAAGGGCACACACCCTATAGGGCATATGCCCTATAGGGCACAAGCCCTATTGGTTTTGATTTCCCAAGCCTTAGGCTCGGGCAATCAAAGCCATAGGGTGTGCGCCCTATAGGGCGTACGCCCTATGGCTTTTTGGGGACCAAAAAAAAGTTTGGCACCTTTTTGGTCCCCCATCTTGGTGCACATACCCATATACATATATATACTAGATTGCAATAATCAAGTATAGTATCATCTATAAACTACAGTGAACTTGGTAAACTTTTTAACATGACCGGTGATGCTAGCATGCCATGTCCTCCTATGCTACGTGGATTGAGGGAAAACTAGACCTTGTGACCTTGTGCTTTACCATAGGAAGCTCTTGCTAATCAAGTAAGACCCCCAACCATACAAACACACACAAATATATATGCAACTAGATAAATATATATAGTAAATCTAGAACCAAAAAATATTTAGAATATATATTTCACAAGTTACATATATGTAAATCAACTAATACACTAAATTTATATATAAATTATAAAAGTAGTATATATGTGTATACTAGTAAATGTTCAGCCTGCAATCATTAACTAAAACATCAAAACCATTAGAGAGTTAGCATGTAAAAGATTCAAATAACAAGCATGAAAACAACAAAAGATCATCATATCATTGGATAGAGCCAGAAACAAGTGCACCCAAGAGGCTTGTTTGATTTGCTCTCTTATGGAGTTGTGTATGTGCTCTCTCAAACACAATATTCAAGATCCCCAAGTGAAAAATGCAAGATGAATGCAATATTTATGGATGGAAGAAGGATTCAAGAGCTAGTATGGAACAACTAGTCTCAAAGCTTCTCAAAATGTGAAGACTAAGATACCATGGATGCAATGCAAAGCAAGATTGAAGCTATGATTATTTTACCAATTCCTAGCATGTGATCTCTATATTATTTATGCAAGAAAACAACTATGAGCATGAAAACACTGTAATTCTAAATCAAAATGAGCATAATAAAAATGCAAAAATAATGTGAGAGATGAAATGCAACAGAGGAAGGCCTCTTTTTATAGATTTGTGAAGGGAATGGACGATTGAGATTAAGAGGTGGAAGAGAGATGAATGGCTAAGATTGAGGGTTGGGTTGGAAAATTCAAAGGGGATTGTGCACATGATTAGAGGTAAACTACCTTTTAAATCAAGATTAGAGGAATATTAGCAAGAGGTGGGTATAGAAAGGGATAAAGTGAAAAGTGTTTTTATTCTAATCAAGCTTAGAGGAATTTTAGACTTGTGGAGGGATTTTTAATAAATATGAATTTATTAAAAGGGGGATTTTTGAGGGAAATGTATTTAAATAAAATATATTAGGATAGTATTTATATTATATGTAAATACTACAAATGAAATTGTTTGATTAATTTAATTAAATAATTAGATGAATAAAAGGGAATTTGATATTAATAATAATAATAATATTTTTGGATGTCTATATTTTGCCCCTCTTTAACATGGCATCGCAAGTGACATTGCGTCAAAGACAAGAAAATAAGTTTCCCCTGACAGAGTTGGTTTCCAGGAGTCGTGTCGAAGCGATGACAGTAAGAGGTTATGCCCCCTCAAGAAATGGACACAACAAGAGAAGCATGAGTGGAATTTTCTCAAAAAAAGATGTAGCGAGAGGAAGGGAGAGGAGTGAATAAATAGAAGCCTTTAAAAATGCTAGATGCAAAATTATTATGAATGAAGCTAAGTATGCAGATGCAGGACTTGGGGATTCAATTATGTTAAATTATGTAGAGCACATCTGATTTTGATATTGCAAAAGGAGGTATGCATCAGGTGTTAGAAAACACAGATGATATAATTCCTTTGCATTAACTAGAACCTTAGACAAAGCACACCACAAAAGACACATGCATCATTTTCCACCAGTCACGACGCACCAAGATATAGCAGATCAAGGTAGTGGTGAGTAAGTTTTAACTGACACAAAGATAAAATCAACAAAAAGGCATCATGACCAAGAAATCATTTAGTCCAAAATTGTTGCAATGAACGAGATTATGTGATGGATTTTTGATAAGAAAATGCCAGAAGGATGCATCCTGACGAGAAAATATTGGATTTGGTGTTTGATTGAGATATTCATTGGCAAAAGCTGTGAAAAGGATGAGGAGCAAGGAGAGTCAGTCTCAAAACTGATTTGGTGAAAAATTTTATTGCAGTTAGGGGAGTCAAACATCACCAAAAAGGAAAATATGCAGGGATGTGGAAGGAAAGAACAAGACAGGAAAAGTTTATTTCAATTTTTAAAGGATATTTGAAATTTTAGGATTTTTGCGATTTTTTATTTTTTTTGTAATTTTTACACACTTTAACCTATACAACAGGATTAAGAATACAAGAATATACAAGTGGGAGAAGAAAGTAGTGGAAAGAGGAAATAAATTTTTTTGGGGGAAAATGGGGGCTATAAGAGGGGCTGGGTAGAAATTAGGTCATTTGTTAATAGTGTTTGAAGAAGAAAAGAGCTTTGGAGAGAAAATGTCGGAAGAGAGACTGAAGGGGCAGTTGGGTGAGCACATGAGGATCCATGGACAACCTATGGAATAGCCGATGTAGGTGAGTGGCATTCCGTGAGCCTTGCTTTTATTGTCTTTAAAAATTTTAATGCTTTTGCAAAAGGGTAGGTACATTTATTAGGGGGAAAATGGGGCCTGAACTAATGACGTTGGTTCTAGAATCAGCGTCTGCATAGATGTTGATCCACAAACCTGTGTCTATGCCAATGATGATTCTAAACTGACATATCTAAAGACATCAGACCCAGACCCACATCTTTGTAGACAGGGGTCAGGGAGAAAGACCTCAGAGATGCTAATGTAGGAACAGGTGTCTCCGCCCAAACTGGCGTCTGTGCCAAAAGGGTAGATGCCAGGAGAGGGGAGAAATGAGAAGATCCGACGGGGGTCAAGGATGGGTCGGTAAAAGACCTAGGGGCATGGTTCCCTAATCTAGGAGGGGTTGAGCTAGAATCAAAATAAATTGACAGTATTGTGTTGGAATTTTTGTAGGAACAACATCCACCATTGGGTTTGAGGGAGCACTAGCTGCTGACCATGGAGTTGCAGGGCCAGTTGACTGAGGTAGAGTGGGGATTGATTGCAGTAGTTGGGTTGGATTATGTGCTCTAATGGCCTCAACTACGTGCACATAATGGTATGATGACTACCTTAGTGGAGAGATGGCACAATTACATGACCACATTCCAACTGCCTACTGGAGAGGTGACAATGACTCTGGAGGATGTATGGAAGATCCTATAGATACCGATCTATGGACCGATCCCATAGTATAACCTATAGGATAGCAAGCATTACCTAGAGCTTGCGTTCTGGAGACCAATGAGGAGGATACAAATATGTACTAAAGGTATTATTTCCATGTTAGGAGACCTAGCCATGTTAGGAGCTGATTATCACATTAGCACATTTCCTTGTTAGAGGAATACAAAAACCCTATTAAAAGTATACTGAGCTCACTGTTCATACAATCAGAAATATGATTATGTTCCAATGGTTTCTCAATAGTGAACAATACAAGCATCTTCTACACTTAGGTAGTTTTTGTTATAATTTTCATCACCATTTATCTGATTCTATCATGACAATATATTCATCTATTCACATCCATTTGTTCCATACCATGCATACATTGCTTTACAAAAAGCTTTTCCTATATATACATCATTATATGTCCATTCAACTTCCAATACGTCACATAATAGAATTATCATTTACAAAAAAGGTAAATACCAAGTCAGTGATCATATAATAATAAAACATAGGTAATCCTTAATCTGATTCCAAATTAGCACATTTGGAATCCACATTATACTCCCCTAATCATCGTGACCTTTCATCTATCCTGTATCAGTTTTACTCTATCTATGCATGTCTTCAACATACTGTAACTTACTGCACTCAACACCAAAACATAAGCAACTTTAAGTGAAGTTCATATACATCCCAAAATAGCTTCTCCTAGGCTTTAATGTCTTCATTCACCATATATTGTCTTTTCTGACCAAAATTATACCGCTATACTCTATAATTCTGCTTTCTAGACTTAGTCATTTTGCAAGCTATAAATCCAAAACTATGTTTGACACCAAGCAACCATCCATACTTGATATGTTTCCATAAATAAAAACCCTAAATTGTTCCAAAACATTCTTGAATGAATCAATTTCCAATATTCTCTCCCTTTGGCATTGATGGCAACACTTAGAGAAAAATGACTAAGTGTCAATACGAAAAAGAATATACATTGTCCTTATTTATCTCCTCTATATATTTTCTTCTTCTCTATTTCTTCTTAGTACATTTTTCATATCTACTCTTCTCCCCTTTGAGATCAAATAGAAAAGGTACACAAATAGAGTACATAACAAAATTGCTTACCAAAAAAGTTTATACCATCTTAAGCACATCCTGGAATAAGCTTTCCAAGATCTTCACTTCCTCTAACCAGGTCTTTACCAGTATATGGCTCACATGAATCAGTCCATTTAGTGAAAAAGAGGATGTCACTGCTACCTTTAGCTCGGTAGGCATCAATCTAGTGAGGGTCTATTCTATTTTCTCCATGTCTGAAAGGGGGATCTCAAGAATTGATAACTTAGGAGTAATTAAACTCTTTAGTATATCAAATCTTCCCACAACTCTCCCTATCTTTGTATCCAAAAAACTCAATTTATCCAATATCCTAGACACTTCTATGTCTAACTCGAGTATGGTATGTGAAGAGGTCTCACAACTATTAATTAACTTGTCCAGAGTTTGTCTGTCCTTTTCTATTATATCCTCAGTGTTTTTAATGTGTATGATAGGATTTATACAATAAACTATATAAATTTCTACCATGTGATACACACCTTGTTGTGGTTCCACAACACACACCCCATTTTTGGTCCTCTGACCATGGGGAGCCCCCTTTTTTTGGTCTTTTGCCTTTTTTCATGTCTACCCCCCTCCAATCCTCACCAGGTCAGTCACAAAAAAGTGTTGTCAGGATTCAAATAGAAGACACCTTTTTTGGCCTTTCATCCCTTTTGGAGGACCAAAAGTCCCCTGATATACCAAAATGACCAAAAGGCCAAAATTTAACCCTTTTGGTGTTTCAGCCTCCAAAAAAACCAAAAGGCTGAAGATGTTTAGCTTCGGGTTTTCAGTTTTTCGGACATCAAAACACCGAAAGCGTTGACGTACACCATGGGTTATAAATAGGCTAAAGAGCCCTAATTTAATCACTTCACTCTTTTTGATCTCTGGCATTTTGAGAGCTCATGAATTTAGGATTTTTTTTCTCTTGATCTTTGTACCTGCTTGCCCCACCTCTTTGAGGTTTGTCATGTCATCCTCCTCTACTCTCAGCTCATTCAAGGTAGGTTCCTCCCTCTCCACTCAGTTTTTTATTTCTTCTCATTTTTAGGTTAGGGTTTTTGCACCTGGTGCTTGTCCAGCCCAGTTCATGTTGGCTTCCCCTCCCCCTAGTCTCTTAAGGCCTTGCAGATGCCTTTGACCTTGGTAGGAGAGTCCATCCTTGTCGGGTCGGGTCAAATCTTTCTCATTTTTTTCTTTAGGTTAGGTTTTCTTTCAGTTCTGGTCATGACTTTTGTCACAGTTTTTCAGCCCCCGAAAGGCCAAAAACTATTTTTTTGTCTATTGCACAAGTGTCCCTTGGGGTTTCAGCATTTTTGGCCTTTTAGAGCTCTCAAAGGTTTGAAATGCCGACAACTCTGAATCTTTGAAAGTGTTCAATTTCAACCTTTTAGAGTTCGCAAACCAATTCAAACTTTTAGTGTCCGCAGAAACTTTTAGGCTTTCGCATGCCGAAAGGCTTGATAAATGCTTGCCCTTTAATGATTATTTTTCACACATTTGGAATTTTTGGACACTGAACCAATTTTTGGTGCCTGAAACCCCAAAAGGGCCGAAAGTGCGAAAACTACATTTCTAGCTACTTAGAGAGCTATTTTACTTCTATTTTCTTAGATTAGTCAGCTTTCTTTTAGTGTTTCTTCAAATAAAATACCGATACTTCCATGTTTCATTGTAAGAATGCCTGAGAAAAAAACTGCATCACCCATGAAGTACCTATACAAGGGGAACACTCCCCCTTCCAAAATTGGCTACAAGCACATTGAAATCACCGATACTAATATCGGGAATGTAGATTGGGATGACTTCTTGACAAGGTGTGCCCAACCAGTCAGGAGATCAGAGGATTGTACCTCACTGGTATTAGCAGGACTAGTCAATGCGGCAGCCCACCCAGTGGTCGTGACCTCATCTGAACTGATCATGACCTTGGTGAACCATTATGAATCTTACAAAAGGGTGGTTCAGAATACAGAGGGCCAAGTAGTATTGGATATTAGGCCAGATGTCATAGATGATGTCTTCCACCTCCACAAAGGCATAGACAAGTTCTATGAATTTTTCATAGAGAAGGGAAACTTTTGGTTCAATAACAAAGGGGAAGAGGCCTATGATATAGTCAATAAAAATTACCTCAAGCAACCTCTCCCCAAAAATAAGTGGGACAAGATAGACTTAAGGAGGGGATACATGAAGGATGATATCAAGGTAGCCATAACACTGCTACGCTGAGTATATGGATTACCACAATCATCCCAACATGAGAATTGGATGATTCTCCTGATAGAAATAATTAGAGGGTGAAAGTCTAGGTTTGATTGGGGGACCATCATCAGTGACAAGTTTGATGAATAGCTGGTGGCAGTGAAACACAACCCCAAGTTTTATATGAGTACCTATGTGGTGTACCTATTGGCAACACAGGAGAACTTCCCAAGACTCATCAAGAAGGGAAACCTAAATGATCCCAATGCATGGCCTCACATCATGTACCCCCATTTACAGAAAAGGGAAAACATATCAGAGGACAACCCAGACTATAGGATAGTCAATGACGCCTTCATTTTTGTAATCATCCGATCCATTGAGGGTTATTTTGCAAAAAGGATGTCAGAAGAAGCAACAGCCAAGGTAAGGACCATTGGGGCTTATTATATATAGTACAAGATGTTCACCTAAATTTGAGTGGTAGGGTCCACTTTGAAGCCTACAAAATTGCCTTGATGCCCATCTGATTGGGTAATCACCTTAGAGATGGCCAGGAAGCTTGCAAATGCCTATGAGCATATCAAGCACAAGAAGAAACATTTTTGGGACTTCCCCATTTCTCTGGGCCCATACACCTTACAAGATATGAAGGTATGCAAATCCTTGGCCTTCAAGTGGGATGAATGCCCATTACAGCTATATAAAATAGTTCGGCCAAGGTTCGACCCAATCAGAACATATAGTCGCATAATTGACAGGTTTTATGTCCATGAGCCACATCTGGAAGATCATTGGATCAATTTAATAGATGAGTATGAGGTCAAAATTTAGGATTACTGCAGGATGTCCCTCACCCTTGCACAACACACATTGAAGACCCCCATTCCTCCTAAGGTTTGGGAGAAGGAATCAGATGAGGTATTAGAAGCCATCTATACTCTAGATAAAATATATGATATGCCTATCATGAACACTAAAGTTGATAAAGATGAGAACGATGACATTGAGTTCTGGGCTAGGCACATACTCAACATGATAGAAGCTTGGATCAAAAGGCCTTATAAAATGGAACCCATCCCTATAAAGACACTAGTGGATCCACCCAAGAAGGTGAATAACCAATGTGGGGAGAAAAGTACAGTTTCGTAATACAAGAAGCCACCACCACAGAAGCCAAGCATGGTATTTGGCCATGAACATGTAGTGCAGTATGGGTCAAACCCAAGGCACAAGGCTCCTAAGACAAGAATGACTAGGAAAATAGATCTTCCCATGGGGCCAACATAGGTTTTATTGGATGAAGGACCCCCCACTTCTAGACAATCTTCTCCTGCCACTGGAAAGGGCAAGAAGACATATAAGAGGAAGAAAGCTTTCGTGTCTCCGCAATTAGAAACTGTACAAGAGGAGCCACAAGAAGAGGAAGAGGGAGAGATAGCTCTAGTCAAAAGGACAAGGTCTTGGAAAAGGAGAGAAAATGAGACTAGTAGGAAACACCAAGAGGATCTTAAAGAGAAAGATAACCCCTTGGATGCTCTAGGATCGGATGTGTTCCAAATGTCAGACTTTGAGGGTCTGGAAGGTTTTTCGGACCCAGGCTAGGACACACCAGGTTATGCAACTGGGTATGAGGTAGGTGGTCCTTCTATTTTTCAACCACAAGTAACCCTAACTCCACCTCCTACTCAATTTACCAATCCAAAGCCAAATATACCTATTGTAGGAAAGAGCTCTAAAGCAGATCAAGGTCTTGGGAATCAAGAATCCCCAATCACCAAAGAGGTGACTAGAAATGAGCCCACAATAGAAACCATTATTGTTACAATGCCCCTCACATTCCTACTCCACCAACTACTCTTCCACCTCCTATTCCTACTCCACCACTATTTCTCCCAACCCCAACTACTCTTCCACTTCCAATTCCAAATCTCCCAACACCTACTCCAACACCATCAAGCCCTTTTCCTTGCCACATCCCGACCCTTGGAGGATCAGTAATTGTAGAGGTTGTGTCACATTTCAAAACCACATTAAAGGTCATGACTGGTCTCAATACCAAAGTGTTGGTTATCTCCTCAGGAGATGAAGACAAAGGCCAAGAAAAATAAGATGAGGAAATGGAAGAAGAAGACAAGGCAGAACAAGAAAGGGAAAAGGAAGAAGAACACCGAGGAGAAATGAATGAAGGGGAAAAAAGACAGGAACAAGAAGAAGGGCCGGATAAAGAGGTGACTCCAGGACCCCAAAATTTGGATTTAGTTCTTCAGGTTACCCCATATAAGCCGGTCACCACATCTAGTAATCCTACATGGTTTACTAAAGAAATCCAGTTAAGGAGAAGAACTTATATATATGAGGATGAAGGGGAAACTATAGATATAGCATCCTTAGGGAAAGCTTTTCATCATAAAAATATCATATTACTAGCGTGGACAATGTCCTATGTCACTCAAGACACTAGGGGCGTTGGAGGGCACAACCTACTATCCCATCCACTAGCACCTCTCAAATGTAAGAAAATACAGAAGACTATACATTTGAGGAGGTAGATTTGGGGGAACCCACCAGGGAAGGGAGCAAGACACTAGTAGCCTTAGGGCTTAAACATGCTCTGGGTTTCATGAGTAAGGATGAGGAGACCATAAAATCCTTGACAGAATAGAATGAAGCCTTGAAGAAGTTCATTCACAAAATGGTTGGTCCTATTGACTCCAACTTCCTAGAGGCCTCATTACAGGTAGTGTTAGATAAGAGAAACACCCCAAACCTGTCGGTAGGGTTAACACCATCCTTCACTAAAGCAAGTGTAGATTGGAAGGATGATTTTGAGCAGTACGAGGAAGGTTCCATCAAACAGGAATTCAAACCTTATAGGGTTATTCTAATAGAAGCTACAAATTTGATTGATTTGATGGAAAATGAGGGTGGCCTAGAGTCTAAGACAAGAAAAGGGTGAGCCGCCCTCCAATATTTGTAGATCACTAAGAAACAACACTTTCAAATTATGGTAAAGATATATGAGGGTGAGGAGCTAGACAATTTTGAGACTTGGATCAAGCGGATAATCAAGATAATTAGCATTTATGAAAAATGTCAAGCCTCCATATTGGAGAAGCAGAAAGAAATCTTGGAATGGGTGGAATAAATAGATTTTTTCTTCACAGGGATTGGCCTTGATTTGTACCAAGATGAAGCTAAGCATATCTTATGGCTATCTAAAGAAGTGGTCCAACAATTCAAGGACATTATGGAAAGTTTAGAGACCGAGGAAGCCTTACAATAATTATTTTATTCAAAAGAAGAGATGACAAAGATGACAAGACATGAAGAGGAGATAAACTTCTTTGCTTTCGAGCTAACTACCTTCAAATAAAATCAAGAATGAAAGTTCAACAAGGTGAAAAGAAAGAAGATAAACTATGAGGAAGTTCCGGAGGTCATACAGAGGCTCTGGGTTGCACAGCCAAAAGTATTCCAAAACTGACCCCTTGGACCACTGAGCATTTTGAAGAAGCAATCTCCAGCACTTAACAAAATTCCCTAAGGCAAGTTTCAGCATTTTGGCCTTTTGGCCCCGCAAGCAATGTAATTCTTTGGCATTTTGGCCCTCTAGTTTTTGGCCTTTTGACCTTCCAAGTTCTTCAGCCTTTCGGCCCTCCAGTTTTTTGGCCTTTTAGCTTTCCAAATATTTCAGCCTTTTCGGCTTCCGACAAGACCAAACTTCAGACCATAATTTTTTTGTTTAAAACACTTGAAATTTTTGGGACACTAAAAAATTTTCTAGGTAGAGGTTGGGATCTGAGAATCTAGGTGTTTCCAGCAAGATCACATTTTTGCACACCAATTGAACTCTAGATTAGATTGATGGTTAACTTTAGTTTGTTATGAAGGGACTAAGGGTCTCTTACCAGTCTCCACCGCAAGAAGAGCCTCCAAATGAATAATCCAAGGAAAACTCCAAGAATCGAGAAGAAGAATCCAAGTTCTTAGAAGAAACCCTCCTTCTTTTCTCTTTCTCTTCTTGGTGAGTTTGATCCTCCTTACAGGGGAAAACTGATTGTAAATGGATTTAGGAATCCATGAAAGTTATCCAGTATCAACTAGAAGTAGTTTCCTTTTGTTGGAATTATTGGAATGATGTACTGAGAGGGGAGGGGTGAATCAGTACATCTAAAACTTTTTATGTGATTGGCCCATTAACCTTTGTGTTATCAGATTTGTATATACTTATCTATCTGTTCATCTTTGCTTATGTATGTGTAATCATAATATAAGTTCTTTACATGTATAAACATTCAAGAAACATTCATGAAAACAAATAACACATAACACATGATATGATATCACAGAAAACT
>MU224086.1:65968-83891 GCA_018584345.1 Thuja plicata
CTATGTGCCTTTCTCATTTTCTCTTGAATTGCCTTTCTTTGACACATCACTCCAAACTTTTGAAGTGTTTCAGTATCTAAAGTAGATACATCCCACTTGGGTATTTCTATTATCTCATCAAGTGTGACAACCAAGATATCTTTCTTCAATGCCTTTTTCTTTTTCTTCTTTGGCTGGGTGGAAGATTGGTGTACTACCATTTGTAAACCTTTAGATTGGATTGATTTGGTGGGTGAGGGTTGAGAAGATGAAGCAACTTGATATTTCTGTTCTAAGTCCACCAGCTGGTTTTGTGAAGATGTCTCCTCATTTGCCTTGGGTGTATCAATAGATTTATCTTCTTTTTCTTCCTTTCTTTTATCTTGTTTGAATTTTTCACTCTTTTCTTTCTCTTCATCCTTTCTCAATGTTTCATCTGTTTTGTTATCTGCTCCTTTGTCTTTTTTAGTAGACACTTCTTGATGAGTGTCAGTTGCATCTTTCATTTTTGTATCTGTATCCTTTTGAATATTTGATGTATCTTTATTTTCATCATTGCCCATGTCCTTGGGTATATCATATTCTTTCTTAGATGATTTCTCCTGACTTGATTCAATATCAATAGCATTGATTAATATGTTCATGTTTGTCGATGTATTGACTTCTGCAATGTTAATAGTTGAATCTCATCCATCGGTATTGCCCTGTGCAACATTGATATCTTCATTTTTTTGCACTTCTTCTGCAGGGTCTTTTCCTATAATATCATTGATAATGTTATCTAACCATGATTCATCATTGATATCATCAGTTATGTTACCTTTTATTGTCAAATATTCTTTGGTAACTTCTTCTTCTCCGCTCAAGTCAATATGAATTGGACTTGGTGGATTTTGACTATCCTCACTTTGAGTGTTGTGAAGAGTAGTGTCTGGCCATACTTCATCTATAATCATCAATATGTTTGGGGCCTACTGGATCACTCTCTTCTCTATCCAATTCCATAGATAAGTTATCTGGTACATCTTTAATGATGATTTGTTCCTTCTCCGAGCTAGCTTCCTTAGTGGGTTTATTGAGTATCTTGTACCACTTCTTAATGCTATTTTGATCGAGATCAATTATCTTCCCCTTGAGAAATTCATATGCTCTCATTTTTTGTGAGAATTATTTTTCATACTCCTTCATCATCTCAGTAATTTCTTCCTTGTTTGTATCAGGAGGCATAAGAGTAACAAGTATTCTTTCTCTTATTTCCTTTTCTAGATGTAGTGCAAAAGTCCATCTGGCTGACAATCTTGCTGATAGTTCTTTGGGAATGTCATATTCTAATAATTCCAGTGGAACATAATGATGTTTGCACATTTTTTCAATTATTGCATCTTCAATCTTATTTTGATCCTCTATAGTAAATTTTAACCATTTCCTAATGTTAGGATCAGAAATAGACTGTGATTCTAAAACATTCTTGCATATTTTATCAATTGTTGTAGGGACCAAAGGTTCTTTTTCCTTTTGTATCTCTACATCATAATCATCCATAGCTGAGTCTTCTAGATCTTCTTGAGTTCTAGTCATCTTCCTTCTTTTGGTATGTCTTTCTTTTGGAGGAGCTGGTTTTCTCTTGTATATCCTCACTCTTCCTTTCTATAATGGTGAAGGAGTTGACTCTTTTACAGTCTGGCTTCTTATTCTTGAAGTGGTTGTTGTTCTTTCTCTTTTGGGTGTAGGAGGAGGTGGATAATCTGAATGTGTTCCCTCTAAGTCATTCTTTTCCTCTTCTTCACCGATAGGTGACTGTCCTTTGGTTTGTTCCTCCTTACCCTCTATTTCCTCTTCACTTTCTTCTGTTACTGCAAATTTCTTGGTTAAGTTTTTGACCATCTTGTCCTTCTTGTTTACAATCTTCTCGACAACAAGATCTATCTTGATATTTTGTTTGGCTTCCTCATAGGTGCCAAATCTTTCTTTTTTGTTGTCAATTGGTTCATTCAATAGTGCCTTGATGCACTCATTGGCTTGTCTTGATTTGATCTCATACTCTAAATGTGAAAGCCAGGACTTCCTAGGTACTACTGCTTGGATATATGTGAAATTAGTATCTACCATAAAACATATGTCCTCTTTGTGTTCTTCTATCAAACTTTTAGGTATCCTTGTTCTAGCTTGCAACATTTCCTTAATTCTTTTGAAATACTCATTCATTATATCATCAAAGTTTGTTCCTAGTGACTCTATATGCTCACATATCTATATGGTTATAGGTCAGCTTGTACCACATACTACTTTGCCTATGGAAGGAAAGTATTCTTCAAAGTAAAATAATATGCACATAATGAGGGAACCAAACTTACAAGTGTTTGTTTTTGAAGATCTTATGGTGTTCATGTTCTCCTCAAGTTAATTCAACAGGATCTCTGCAAGATCCATCTTCTTTCCTTGTTTGATGATTTTGAATGTTGTGCTCATAGAAGTGCTTGATATGCTATTCATTCTGCTTGCCTAGAAGATTTTGTACCCTACCACACATGCACCAAACATGAGTTTTGTATCGGTGATAGTGTTGACCTTGAGAGCTATTTTGTCTGATTTTGCACCAGTTATCTTTTCTACTTCCTTCAGAGATGGGTGGTTGTGAGCTTGCGGTTTGTTGGTTGTAGGATATCTAGTAACTACATGAATAACATCCTTTATTATTCATTTTGGCATATTAAGCCATAAACTTTGGTTATGCATTATGCTGAGAACTATCTTTATCCATTCTATTTTGAAAACTCTGGGAAAGTGTAATGCATTCATGAGTCCTTTCACTTCCAAATACCTGTGCTCTTCTTTCAGGTTTTGAGCTTCATCACATAGTGCCTTGTAGGCATTATCTAGGTCTAGATCTCCCAATTCTGAGATCTTACAATGTATATAGGACCTTACGTCTTCTACCAATAAAACCCTAGGTGGGATTCTAGAGAATGCTCTAGAATCATCAGGTTGTGATGCAATTTCTGGGTGCAACTTGTATTTTGGTTCAACACAAGTGCCTTTGCTAACAAGCTTGATCATTTTCTTCTTATCTTCCTTCAACTGTTTGACTCTTGAAGTAGATGCCATCGTGTTTCAGAAATTTAGGTTTTTTCATAATTTAAACAGTGTGATCGGTGAATGAAGGTACTTACTAAATCTCTGTGATTTCCCATGAATCCTCTGAGTGGTGTTTATAATCTTTCTGGAGTTGCTCTTCAATCACTCTGCTGGGATCTCTTGGTTTCTCAAAAATTGCAGGTGCAAAATGAGTTCAGTCGTCGGTCTTTTATAACTTTTGTGTCCTAAGTTGTCATTAATGCTCACCAACTCATCAGTATACAAAGACTGAGTTTGTCGGTTGAGGCATAAATAACATCTTTAGTGTAGGCGTAAAGTGTCAGGGGTTGCCAGCAGCTTTGGTGACTTCACCGATGATTTTCAGTAAAGTGGCGAAGACAACTGTTGTCGGCTCAAGGATCACCGATGTTCGTCAGTTTACACTTAGCCACTTGGCTTTTGTGTAATGACTGATACATTCTGGTAAGCGGTATTAACTTTTTCTATGTGTTCACCGATGCATATTTGTACCCAATAACCGATGGTTGTTTTTCAATAATATTTACAAGTGACAATATAGTGCATCTTTAATAATGTTGATTTGTCTATATGATCAATATGTAAATGGAACCGATGCATAATATAACTTTTCATAATGCAGTTCCATACTTGTGCAATTTAGTTGGAAATGGTGATGCCACTAGATCTATTGGATGGGTCGTCATCATTTGCATTGCTTGTTCTATCACCTTCAATGTTTATGGCTTTTACCCACATCTTGTTTCTCATCTTCTTGATGTCATCAATGGTATTTCCATTGGGATAAGTACTTATTTCTGTCAGTCGGTCTTTGCAATCTTTTATCACATGTCCAACCTTATGACAATGTAAACATGCCATTCTAGGATTGAACCATCCTCTTGGTTTTCTACTCCATTTTCTCATACAGTTAGTAAATATATAACCATATCTTCCACATGTTGTGCAATTTACCCATGTGTTATAGTCCCAAACATATGAGTTACCTTTTCTTATTGGTTTGTAGCCTTTATCAGGTTCTTTTGGTGTCTATGCCTTCTTATTCTTTTTCCAGCATTCCTGATATGTATGTCCATTCATTTTTCAAGTAGGAAAGTACTTGTCCATATAGGTTTTCTTATTTGAATTTGTCACCTTGGATCTACATTCATATGCCTTGTGCCCTTGCTTGTGACATTTATAACAATTACCAATGAAAGTAGATTGTGATTGAGGAATACCTTTCATTTTGTTTCTGCAAATGTTTGAGGTGTGGCCTGGTATTCCACAGTGATTGCATGACAACTTCTTGGTTCTTGGATTTGCATATACATTATTTTTATTTGATTGATTAGATGACTCTCCATTGTCAGTGTAACCTATTCCTGTGTAGTTGTTGACTCTTCTTTGACCGTCAAGGAAATCATCCATTCTTTTGTTGCAATCTTCAGCTTTCTTGATCAATTCATTGTGCTAATTCTGAATTCTGACTTCATGCTTTAGTTTCTCATTTTCTTCCCTTAGCTCATCGATGATCTATATTATTTCAATGAGTTCAGTATTTAATCTATTTTCTTCTTGACTCATAAGAATAATCCGGTTGGTAATCTCATGGTGATGCTCAGTAAGTCTTTGAATCTCTGATCCTTTTTCTTGTATCTTTTCTGTTATTTTCCTCCTATCATCAATAGCCAATGTTCTCTCTGATTCATCTTTTCTTGAATCATTCATGACATCAATCATTTTTACCATCTAAGTTTCTTGACCAATTTGCAACATTTTGATTTGTTCTGTCAGATGTAGATTGACTTCTTGTAGACTTGTGACCTCTTCTACTGGTATGTCTAAAGCTTTTCTCATTGATGATTCAGCATTGTTGAAGTAATTTGGGATCTCCTCTTCTTGATAATATTTTTCATTAAGCCTAGTTGCCATGATCTTTCTTTCATCAAGCATCTTTCTCATGCTTACTCTCACCTCTTTATACTGCTCATAGTAAATCTAAATTTTCAATTGCTCATTCTCAATAGTCTTGTCCAGTCTGTACTTTTCCATCGTGTGGATCTTTTCTCTTAAGACTTTAATCTTTTCAAGAAAGAGACTTAGCTCTGATACCAATTGTTGTAATTATTAGAATGATGTACTAAGAGGGGAGGGGTGAATTAGTACCTCTAAAACTTTTTATGTGATTGGCCCATTAACCTTTGTGTCATCAGATTTGTATATAATTATCTATTTGTTCATCTTTGCTTATGTATGTGTAATCATAATATAAGTTCTTTACATGTATAAACATTCAAGAAACATTCATGAAAATGAATAACACATAACACATGATATGATATCACAGAAAACTCCTATTAGGAAGTAAAAACTATGGTGGGCATGTCTACCCACAAAAATTCACTATTTGTAGATAAGAAGGGAGCCGGTAAAGGCTTACAATTGATTACTTCTAATGATCTACCCTGTTAGGAGTATTAGAGTGGAGACCTATTAGGATCTACTTTGTTTGAAGCTCTAGCAACACCATTAGGTGTGCACTCTGTTAAGAGATTTATCAAAGAACTATTAAGTCCACCTTCTAGAATGCAACTATAATATAAATGTTAATTTAACAATGAATGCAATCTCTAATTTCTGATAACAGATCTTGTATAGCTTATAATGTATGTATGTAATCACCTTGAGTGATTGAGTAATACCTTGTCTCTGCTCGTCAGTAGCCTTCCTGTGTTCTTGATAACTGTTGTGATCTGTTTCTGAACTTTGCATGAATTCTCTTCTTCTACTTAGATGCTCTCCATAGCTACTATCATATTCAAATGATTACAAGTCTCGCTTATTACAAATGATGGAACATCTATTTATACTAGTTTCTATCTCTATTCTTGATTCACGCTTTTCAAATTAACTCTTGATCCAAGGTTTACAACTTGACCTTGATCTTTAGTTAGATATGTTTTAGATCCGTTAGGATGCTTTAAAACATTTAAAATATGCTTGCTTGACCCTCAAGTTAAGATTTAAAATAAATAAAAACTCTATAATTAGAATTACATTGCTTTATCTGACGTGTAGAATCATATCCTCTTTTTGTGGCTTCTTTAACTGACTATCGGTTCTGATGGTTGGGTTGCTCTATCAGTCTGTCAATTTTCTTCTCCATCGGTGTTCCTTACTTGAACTGTTTGTCAGGCATGCCTTTTCTTCTCTGTCGGGGATGTTCTCAAAACTATATCGTCAGTTATGCTTATCATCGGTAAATTCTATACTTCGCATTTTCACGTTTAGACATTTTGTCCTATTGGGTATGCTTGATGTCCACCGGTTATGCTTACTGTCTATCGGTTATGCTTATACCGATGACCTTTATCATGTTTTTCCCTTTAATTATACTAATGGAAAAACTTAGTGTCATCACCTTTCAACAAAGTTTTAGTTTTAGCTTATGTTCATTAGTTTAGACTCTCTGATGCCCTAATTTCGGCATTCAGAGATGTAGATCCAAAACTCTATATATTGTAATCACAAATCAATGTAAAGGGTCAAATTCTTAATACAATAAAAATCTACATTTGGTGCTTCATTTGTGGTGTGTGAATTCCTACTACCTATGAAAAATTATTGGATGTATGCTTCCATTATTCATTATTTTCAAAGAGCCTCTTGTTTATTATGCTTCAGATTTTCTTTTCTTTTAGTTGGAGTTTGTTGTTGTTTATTTACTTTTCTGTGATGAAGAGATCATCTTTGGGCTTTATGATAAATCTGTCTCATGGGTGCGCACACCTTGGTGGCTTCATGATTTGATATATTTTGAATATCTTGCACGAGTCAATTCATCTTCTCTCCAAACGCTTGCATCCGTAGGGTATTGAATTGTGACTTGGTTTGATTTATGCTTCATGGGTTTGTTCCAAATCTCTTCATCATTCAATTCACAAGGAAGGATTCACAACAGTTTATGTCCATAGGATTTCATTTTTTAAATTTGCTTCATTTCTTGCTACTTTACTCTCTTTAAATTCTGAAAATCAATATCTTGAAAATACAAAATTGCATTTTACTTACAACACCCATATTTTAAACCAGAAAATACCAAAAAGAACTAAATTGTTTTGTAGTTTGATGTCTTGAACATACCAGTAAAGGCCTCCTCATGAACATTAACATTTATCTTCAACTGAGTAACCAAGCAGGTTGTAACCTGACCCTGAAGAACCTTGGGAATAACGTTGTTATTCTTTCAAGAGAGGAAATCAAATCTTGAGATCCTAGAAAGTTGGCTTGTGTAAAAACAATGCTCAACACACCTCTTTGCTTCAGATATGGTTTTTCTCAGTATGCATAACTCCCAAGAAATAGACTTTCATACTTCCTCCAGCTTCTTCATAAGGTACTTCTCTTATTTTTCTTCAAAGATCTTCCCTAAGGACTCATAATAACTGTCAAAGTCATCCAATACCTTGTTCAGATTCTCTGCATTGTCCTTTGACTAGAAAGCAAAAGGTATAGGTAAGATTTTTTTGAAAGAATTTAATATATTTTCCATTTATTTGACACAAACAATAGGTAACATATCTTCAACTTCTTGTACTCTGATTGTTTCATCTTCTATCTGTGTTAATTGTTTCCTTATTTTCAATTTCTCATAAAGTTCTTCAGGTATACTTCCTTCAACTTCTAACAAGCTCTTAAAAGAAAGAAAATGATTTATTACCATGTCTTCAATCAAAAGTTTATCAGATGCCTCATACCTCTCTTTTGTCAATTAGGATTGCGCCAATAGTTTGATATGAAATCTAGCTATATTGTTGAAACATGGAAATGTTCCTGTTGATGGGGATGGGAACGAATCTCTGGATTCTAGGCCGGTTCCTCTTAGGTTTGGAATATCACTTGCACAAAATTTGTATAAGGAAAAGGGGGAAGAAATAACCTAAAGAATTTTAAACCTAAAAAGAGTGATACACCAAAAATGATATGTAACTTGAATCAATTCAGCATAGATATTAAGAAATAACTATGGCTCTCAATACCCAGACAATCAAGCAACTACAAAAGTGTTTCTATGTAAGGATCTGATATTCTTTTTTTTTTTTTTTTAATAAAAAAATACATAATTGGAATTCTCAGAAGACTTATGCATTAATACTTGAAATTATTTCTTTGGTCGACATGACCTAGCCTTTCAAAACAAATATCATTATTTTTATCTTATCATAAACTGAAGCACATGATACTACTTGTGTGGCATGATGGGAAGTGTCCGTAGTTTGATGCCTTGCAGATTCCAAATAAAATACAAAATAGCAAAGTCATTGTTATTGGTCTCATTCTCCTCTTTGAAACTTAGGCGTTTGTATCATTTTCCTTTCTTATCGAGAAGAGAGGCTAGGGTTTGAAGGTTTTTGATGCTTCCATGAGGGTTTGATCTCTACACCTCTCTGTTCTTCATGCCGACAATGATTGAACTGCTACAATTTTCCTCTGTTTCCTTCAAACTGTGTGAGATCTCTGCATTTCCTTTTGGCTATGCATCTTTCAGCATTATGGAAGGACAACATAGGGTTTTGACGTTGCAATGCTGGAGTATTCTTCTGTTTTCAAGCTTTCTCTAGGCATAAGTATCGGTTGTAGCTGGAAGTTGACCTCTGGGTTTTAAGAATGGCTTACGTTAAAAATGATATCTGGCTGAACATAAGATAAGTAACATTTAAGGTTTCTCTTTCTTCTGTTTGGATGTATTGCTTTGATCTGGGTATTCCTTCTTGTTGTTATAAAAAGAAAACATTTCCTCTTTCTTTGATGTAGAAACATGGAGACGTTTTTCTCTGCATAAACTCTTGGCTTTTTTTTTTTTTGATAAAATCGTGCCTCCTTTTACCGTATAAAAATACTGAAGTTCTTGTTGTTGTCTATGATAAACACATAAATGCTACAAATATACTTACAATTTTGAACAACACCAGATGGCTTCATTTTCTGCACTTTCTATTTTGGGTTTTTATAAACATGAGGTTTTGAGCTTTAGAAAACTTTGTTGAAAGTATACAGTCATTGTTAGAACTTGGTATCTTCCTTTCTTTGCAAAAAATCAGGGTTTGAATCAGCAATTGTGATTCTGCCTTTGTTTCATTTTTTTTAATAATAAAACACAAACACGTTGTTTCTTTTCCATGATATAAAACACTGTTTGATACAAAAAATAAACCCAGCATATATAAAAGGTTTTGAACCAGCAGTTACATAGCTTTATCTCATTGCAAAAATATTGTGGTTTCAACTTTGAACTAGCTTCTTGTCTTCTGTAGGTTCAAACTTGAGTATATTGTCTTGTCCTTACAAAGAAAATCTGAACATAAATTATAAAAGGAGTACTTTCCATTTTTCTATTTGAAATTCCAGTTTGTAGTAGAAACATGATTTTTCTTTTTCTATTCTGTTCAACTGCAACTTAGAGGAATGCATTCATATACTAAAACACTTGATGTCCATTGTTAATGACCTCTTCCTGTAGCATGTTACCTTATTTTCTGTAGGATGTTATCTCTGCATTGAAAGTTAATTCTCTTGTACTGTATTTCTTTTGAGCACACTCATCCTTTATAACAGCAACACTAATATTTTATCATGTATATGCCTACTATTATAAAATAGATATCTATGTATGATTTTCAATCTTTGATGACAAGATAGTTAAGCATCTCACATATGTACTCTAACCTGTAACAACATTAGCATCATTTACTTTGTTTTATGAAACATCTGTATGCCTTTTCTTTTAAAGAAACTTTATATGATATTCCATTGTTAGCCATGCATACCTTGTTCCAGTTTCACATTTTCTATTCAGCTTGTATTCTGTAGCTTTGTTCACTGTACACAATTCTCCTTGATGCTAAATCTGTCCTTAATAATTAGCCCTCACTTTTCTCATCATATTGAACCATCACCTACGGGGTTCGAGCATGGGCTCATGACTCCCATAAGTGGTATTCTAGTCATAAATATCATTCTTTTTTTTTTCTTTTTTTCTGTTCTGTTCCAGCATGAAATAAAACTTTGTAACCTTTGAAACCTTGATATTTTGGCTGGAAGGTTTCATGATGAAAGTCATGTCCCTTCAACAGCCTGTCTACTATAACTCCATGATTCAATTGAAAGGTCCCATGCTTGTAATGTATGCATGCCCCCTTGACAGCCTCCTCTTAGTCCACCGGTCTTCGAGTCTTTGCCTCTACAAGTCTTCAGTTGGAAAGTTTCACACCCGTAGCTTATGTGCATCCTTTGAACAACCTACTTAGTCTTCTGAACCTGTATCTACACATGGAACAAAATGTTAGGAAAACAAAATATGTCTGTGATATGATCCTTCCTTCTTGCAACTTTATGACTTTGTCTTTTGATTTATGACTTTGAAATGTGATCAAGTAGAGAATTAGACAGCTTATTTGTCCTTCATTGCTCAATTCATATGAACTAACCCTTTTATTATCTTTCTTCTCTTGTAGGATACGTGGAATGCCTAGAGATACGAAACCAAAAAAAATTTAGCAATGCTCAAACTTCAACAAACAACCAGGCAATGAGGCTTAACCTGTCTCCTTCTCTCCTTATTTGTGTTTCCAAAATGTAACTGTTCTTTATTTCTCTGCATTTACTTCTTTATTCAATTCATAGAATTGAAAATGCATTCATGCATCAATACCTAAAGCCATGGGGTGTGTGGTTTATCATTTATACCTTTGAATTTACTTCTCTTATTCATTTTTAGAGCAACCACTGCTTGTGTAGCAAATTTAAAAGTGTACTTTCATTTTTTGGAATGCAAGCAATAACTTTCATTTACTGTTAAGCTCAAAGATCTGAATATTGTTTTGCTAAAAAACTAAAACAAGTGTATCATGATATACTGTTTGATATTTACAATTCTATTGCTGTATATGTACTTTCTTTTTCTGAATTTTTATCATTTTGAAATTCAAATCAGCAACCTTTAAAATTCAAATCTCAATGCAAAACACTTAGTCAAATTATCAATTTAGTGTAAATAAAATGATAACATTTTATGGCGACCTCTCAGGGGTGTTTTCCTACAAAACAGTATATAACCAGTAGCCTTGCATAATCCATTGGGCGCAGAGGCTTTCCCCAGACTTGAAAACTGAAAACCTCTCCAAACTAAAAACCTCTCCAAACTGAAAACAAGCACACTGCTGCAAACTGAAACTAAACTGAAACCAGATGTATCACTGCCTGTACTGCAGTATCCCTATGTAGATAAAATGCTTGTGATATGGGGCAGTGGAAAAATATTCCATGCCCTGTATGATAAGTATTTATTTTTATGTAGGAATGGTACAATACAACAGTTCTTTTTCTTAATTCCTTCTACCACATGACTGAAAACTGAAAACATAAAGGTAGAATGATCTTGAACAGCCACCTGAATTGCGTAATGAATGTGTAAACATGATGCTTTATGATATGAGACAATAGAAACTATCAATGTCTTATGTGATGAGCATGATGTCTATACATTTATTGTGTGATTGATCTTGCTGTTTATGCTCATTCTAACCTTCAAGACTGCAAAGCAAACTAGAAACCTTACGCTAACTATTTGGGAATTTGTGCCTAAGCTGTCCTTAGCACCATTATATGTATGTTTTATCAATTCTATAATATGGTGATGTTGATGACAAAAATCAATGATTTGCAAACAGTTAGCATAAGGTAGAAGACAAATTTGAGTAAATTTTCTGAATTGTGTACCTTCTCTTTAAAAAATTTGCCTTCTCTTCTGAAATCTGCAAGCTGTAAGAAAAGGTCATGGATGACCTATTTTGGGATGTGGTTGTTAATCCTGATTTGAAACCTTGGAACATCCATTGTTTCATATTAGGATTGATGAATACATTTCTGAACAGTTCTGCCATGAACTTGTATAACTTGCAACTTTCAAAAGACTACTTAACATATGCTGGAAGCACTTATTGGAAAAAAAAATAGCAAATAAACCTGCTGTTGTAGCATATTAGAAAAATAATTGGTATCCCATCATGTAGAGCATTGAGTTATACTCAGCTTTATTATGATGGGCACTCACTTATGAGGATTGATGTGCTACAGTAACATGTTTATTTTCTGCACTAACAACTAACTGCTACTAACTGAAAACAACCTATCTATGTGCAAAGCACTTATTCTGATTCAACTCACCTCAAAAACAACATTTGAGATGGATCCCATTAACTGGGATAGGCAATTCTTCTCCTTCCATAGTTGAGAGCTGAAAAGCATTGTGAGCCTTGCATCCTGTAATCACAAATGGACCATTCCAAATAGCATCAAACTTTGAATGCCTGCCAGGTCTGCTCTTCAACTCATCCCATTTAAGTACTAAATCACCTTCTTTTAAGACTCTTGTGACAGATTTTCTTTCAAATTTATTCTTCATTTGATCATTATGCTTCATCAACTCCTGAAAATATTTCTTTCTAGACTCTTCCAATTTAATTAACTCAGCCAATCTTACCTCCATAGGCTACTGGTCCAGTAGGTCCAATTCTTTAATCAAATTCAAACTTGGCAATTCTACTGATGTTGGCAATCTTGCCTCTTTTCCATAAACCAAAACATAAGGTGAATTACCTGTTGAGCATTTTGGGGTGATTCTATCAGCCCATAAAGCGTTTTTTAGCTTGTTGTTCCAAACTCGTTGATTATCTTCAATAGTCCTCTTAATGATGTGAATCAAATTTTTGTTTGTCGACTCAGCTTGTCCATTACCATGTGGGTAATAATTGGATGAGGTACTAAGATATACATTTTTTCTAACAACCCAATCTGAAATTCTTATGCCTAAAAATGCCAAAGCATTATCAGAAACAATAGATTCAGGTACTCCAAACCTGGCAATCAGATCTTCATAAAAATTTAAAACTGAAGTCTCATTAGCCTTTTTCAAAGCAACTGCTTTAGTCCACTTAGTAAAATAATCTGTTGCTGTCAATATATACTTATGTCCTGAACTTGACGTTGGGCTTATAGGACCAATAAAATCTAAACCCCATTTAGCAAAAGGTTGTTCAATTTGAACTGGACTAAGAGGTAAAGCTGCTAACCTTTGCTTGTTTGAGAAAACCGCACAGTTTAAACATTTTCTTACCCAAATGAAAGCATCTTTGTATAAATCAGGCCAAAAATATCCAGCCTCTAAAATCTTTAATGTTTTTGTTCTTGTAGAAAAATGTCCACCTGCTGGTCCATCATGGAATTCTTGTAACACTTTGTCAGTTTGATCACTAGTAATATATCTCAGCAATATGCCATTAAGATCCCTTCTATACAACATGTTATTCAATAAACAAAATGGAATGGACTGCAACCTATAATATCTTCTTTTAGATCTATCCAAACCTTCAGGACAACGTCCTATTTGCAAGAAATCAGTCATTTCCTTCACCCAATCATTCTGCAAAATTGGGACAGCAAGCTGGTTTTGGTCTTGTAAGGCCAGAATTACCTCAGTATCATCATTTAGAATATTATCCCCATTACCAGCCAGCTATTCACATAAGCCTTTTCCCCTTACCAGCTTTGTAACCTTAATATCAATATCATATTCCATCGCTTTAGTGATCCATCCTGCTCTTTTAGTATTAAAATCTTTATTTAATAAGAACTCTTTAACAGCATGATGAGCAACCATTAGATTAATCTTGTTATTAGAAAGCATATGTCTAAATTTTTTTAGACTTCTAATCATAGCAAGAACATGTTTCTCAATGAAAGTATAATGCAATTCATAATCTTTTAAACCTTGGCTGAAAAAAGCTAATGGCTGCTCCAATCCTACATCGTTCTTCTGAACTAACATGGCAGCAATGTTATCTACATTCCCATATGCATACAGAATGAAATCCTTAGAAAAATCAAGATTTAACAAAGTAGGGGTTGTTGCTAATGCTTCTTTAATTAGTTCAAAATTGGATTTACCTTCCTTGGTCCATTTGAAAGCAATATTCTTCTTAAGCATGACTGTAAGTGGTGTTAATAGCCCTGCAATATCAGGGATAAATCTTCTTATGAAGTTAATTCTCCCTAAAAAGCTTTGAAGTCCCTTCTTATGGGCTGGAAGTGGCAAGGCTAAAATAGCACTCACCCTTTCTGGTTCAATAGTTATTCCATCTTTTGAAACAATGAATCCTAACAGTTTCCCTTCATGAACAGTGAATATACTCATTTTAGGATTTAGAGAAATTCCATATTCTCTGCATCTTTCAAAGATTATCCTTAAATGCTTAAAATGATCAGCTAAATTTTTTGAGAAAATAGTGATGTCATCTAAATAAACCAGCACAAACCTATACATCATATTTATAAAAGCCTTATCCATGGCCTTTTGGAATGTTGTGCCAGCATTTGATAAACCAAATGGCATCTTTTGATATGCCATTGTTCCCCATTTAGTTGTAAATACTGTTTTGAACCTATCCTCCTCTTTAACCAAGATCTGGTTGTAAACAGAAAAGCCATCCAGCAATGAAAAACATTCAGAACCTGAGACCACCTGCAAAATCTGTTCCATAGAAGGCAAAGGATGCCTATCCTTCAATGAAGCCCTGTTTAAATCATGGAAATCTACACAAAGTCTGATTTCCCCATTCTTTTTCCTAACAGGGACCATATTTGAAACCCATGGTGTCTGTTTGATTGGAAAAATAATATTACTTTCAATCAATTTGTTCAACTCATTAATCATTAAGGGTTCAAGCTTAGGATTTACCGGTCTTTGTTTTTGTTTAACCGGTTTGGCTCCCGGTTCTAATTCAATTTTGTGCTGACAAATATTGGGATCAAATCCCTTTAAATCTAAATAATTCCAAGCAATTATGTCATGAAATTCATTACATAAATTAATAAAAGTCTGTTGTTCCTCAGGTGTACATACCTTGCCAAGTTTAAGTACCTTATCCTGTGAAATAGCAACTTCTTCATAATGCTCTTCTTTGATTTGCAAGCTGGATTTGTCTTTTTTAAACTCATCATTAGTCCCAAACATATATTCCAAAGTAACAAGACCTTTGGGCATCTTATTAGTCCTTAGCTGTATAATTTCATCCTCATACTAATCTTGCAATCTTTGCTGATTTGGCTAAGAAAATTCAGCCTCTTCCCTTAGAAAATTTACAATGTGTTGATCTGATTCAAAAACCTGCCAACTATTTGCATTATTGGGTACAGCAGGTCTAACAATAACCTTAACATGATTCAGCCCTTTATCATTACTGATTTCTGTTGGAATATCATACTAAGCTCCTACAGCTGCAAGCCTATCAACATGTTTATTTTGGTTCCTTGGAATAGATTGTAAATTAAAGGCTTCAAAACCTTCAATCAGGTCCCATACAACATGTCTATAACTTTTTAATAAATCATTCTTTGTTGTATGAATGTTTCTAACCTGATTTACAATTAATTCAGAATCTCCAAAAACTTGCAAATAGCTAACTCCTTTTTTGATTGCCCATTTTAAACCATTAACAAGGGCTTCATATTCAGCCACATTATTTGTGCAACTGAATGTAAACCAGAAAGCAGCATAATACCTCTAATTTTCTGGTGAAACCAGCATACAACCACCTCTAGCTCCAATTTTGCTGCGAGATCCATCAAAAAATAGTTTCCAAATAGCGCCAGCTTGCTGTTCTACATCTGCATTTTTAATAACAGCTGGTGTAAAATCAGTAATTTCATGAATAACATAATTACCTAGGCTGGGTTCCTCAATATGTGCATCAGAAATGATGACATTCTTAGTGGCCCAAGTATCTAACAAGATATCAGGAATTTGTTCTACTTGGGTTTGTGACTCGTGAATAGAATCAATTTCTTCTTGATCAAAGGCTACTGTTGCTGTCCCATTTTCAGAACTAATAACATGTGGCTCAATACAGAATTTCACAATAGGCTCAGAAGGAATAGTCACCTTAGTACCATACCTAGTACAAAACAGCATATGAGACCAATCTGCTGATAAATACCCTCCTATTTTAGCAGTAAAATCTCTTGATAAACAGATAGAAAAATTAGGAGGTAAGTCAATAATAAAGACGCCCATGGGTACTAAAAAAGTAGGACAAGCATGCATTGTTAGACCAATATTTCTAATTACCCCAACCGTGTTCACCACTGTACCATCAAGTTGCACAACCCCCTTTTCTATTGGTTCATATTTAAGGCCTAGTTGGTCAACAATTTTCTTGGGCATAACTGAACTAGAAGCCCCTGAATCAATCATACAATTGTGTACTAAATTCTTCCCTATTATGACACTAATATAGAAAGGTGGAGGTTTAACCAACTTGGGTTTTTGTTGGTTTGAAATCTCATTTTCAGCCATTAACACTTTAGGAGCTTGTAGTTTCAAAACATCATCTGATAGTTCAAGAGTTTGTAATGCTTCCTATAACATATCTTTTTGGCCTGGAAGTGCTAAAACTTCCCAAATGGAAGCAGGAACATGTGTCCTTTTAAGATGATCAACAATACTAAAATTATGTGCACTAACCTTTTGTTGGTATTTTGGAAAAGCCAGCTCTTTCACTGGTTGCGATGGCTGTGAATGTACATTTTGAGCTTGGATTTGCTGTTGTGTACCTTTTAAAATCTGCTATTGTGGTAAAATAGCAAGTTTTTGTACCTTATCAGCTTGTTGTTGCTCATTTGTAGCCAATGTTTTTGACCTTGTGCCTGCTACTATAGGTCTCCAAACTTGATCCTGATCAGAACTAGCTGCTAAAACGACTTCATCAGCATTAAAATTCATTAAAGTTACATCCAGATTACCTTGCTATTGTACTTGCTGATTTTGAGTTTCTCCTTGAACATTAACAATTTGATTCTATAAAACATCCTGCCTTCTAGCTTCCAATGCATGTGGACAATCAAGCCAAAAATTATTTGCGTTACAAGTATTGCACCACTCCTCTTCTTGTGCGAAGTTATTTTGTGGGACAACTACCATTTCTTTGGAAGTACTAGGAGTTGCATAATTATAGGGCTGATTAGTCCTTTGGCTATAATTTCTTTGTTGGTCTTGATTTTGACATTGCTGATTTGAGCCTAATGCCTGATTAGATTGCCTATTTGGCTGATAAGGAGCTTGAGGAGGTCTGTTGTACTGACCTTGCTTCCTCTTCAAATTTGTAATCTCATTTCCATAAGTTTGCATGGTTCTCATGATGCTTTCATTTTTATCTTTCAACTCCAAATTTTGCTCTTTTAACTCCCTAAAAGGAGTTGTAGCAGCATGCTCCTCTGCTGCAACCTACATATTAAATGTTGGTAACGCTGGTATAGGTGGTACAACTACTATTGGTGGAATTATAGCTGGTATAACTGGCTGTACCTCTACACAATAAGGCATTTGAGGCCTAGGAGGTAATTTTCCAGCTTGTATCAAGCTATTTTCTACTCTCACGGCAATATCAAATGTATCTGGCAAAGTACGCCCACCCATAGACTGAATCATGAGTTCAATATCACTGTTAAAAGCCTTTAGATAAAACAAAAATGAATAATCATTAGATGGTTTTACAGATGCTGGAATTCTATCCCAAGTTCGCTGAAAATGAAAATTGAAATCTGAAATATGCTCATGAACATTTCTCTTTATTGTAGTCAACTATTATACCAAAGATAAATTATCTGATCTATCTTCAAATTTACTGATTAAAATAGTGCCTAAAGCATCCCACGAAGCAATTGAATTAATAGGTAGACTTCTAAACCAAATTAATGCTTTACCCTTAAGTGAAGCTGCTAATAACTTTAATGC
>MU224086.1:83941-111321 GCA_018584345.1 Thuja plicata
ATCCCACGAAGCAATTGAATTAATAGGTAGACTTCTAAACCAAATTAATGCTTTACCCTTAAGTGAAGCTGCTAATAACTTTAATGCTACATCATCATGAGTAACTTGATGTAACCCACAAAGAGTAACCACATCCTTAATATGTTCAATAGCTGAAACCTGACTATCACCATTAAAATACATCAAACCTTTAAGTGCTGCAGGTGGAATGTCATGATGAACAACTGCCAGCATCAAATGCCACAAATGGTAAATTTCTAGCCATTTGTGTTGCCGGTACTTGCTGCTGAACTGCAGTTGTAACGGAAGGCTTAGTATGATGAATTACTTTCCTCTGGTAAGTCTTCAATCTTGGGGTAGTAGTTCTACTAGTGGATGCTACAGTAGCAAATTGATCCTTTGTAGCCTCTTCAAAGATAGGTAATTCTGATCCAGAATTGTCAAAAGTACTTAATTCTTCAGGAAAATTGAAATCTTCTATAATTACCTCGTGTCCTTCAGAAATGGCAGCTTGATCTTCAAATATAGGATTTTCAAATAATGAAAAACCAAGTCTCCTGAGAAAAGAGGATGATTCTTCTGCAATTTGAGGTGTTCTACTTCTTCTAGCTGATTTGCTACCTCTTCAATTAGATGGAAGCTCTTGATAAATGAAATCTTCGCTATTTTCTCTTGTAGGTGTTCTTCTCATCAGGATAAACACTTAAATCTGTAACTGAATATGCAATAAACCTTCAAAATAGAGTCGCCAGGTGCTGGTAAAAATGTCTTCTAAAAGGCTGGAATACTACTGCTTACACCAAAATAGCAATAAAAACTTGTAAATCAAGGAATTATGGAGCAGTTTGAGTCCCACCGGGCGTGCCAAAAACTGTTGTCAATCAAGATTGTGCCAATAGCTTGATATGGAACCTAGCTATCCTGTTGAAACATGGAAACATTCCTATTGATGGGGATGGGAATGAATCTCTGGATTCTAGGCCGATTCCTCTTAGGTTTGGAATATCACTTGCACAAAATTTGTATAAGGAAAAGGGGAAAGAAATAACCCAAAGAATTTCAAACCTAAAAAGGGTGATACACCAAAACTGATATGTAACTTGAATCAATTCAGCATAGATATTAAGAAATAACTATGGCTCTCAATACCCAGACAATCAAGCAACTACAAAAGTGTTTCTATGTAAGGATCTGAAATATATATATATATATATATATATATATATATATATAAAATAAAAGAATACATAATTGGAATTCTCGAGAGACTTATGCATTAATACTTGAAATTATTTCTTTGGTCGACATGACCTAGCCTTTCAAAACAAATATCATTATTTTTATCTTATCATAAACTAAAGCACGTGATACTACTTGCGTGGCATGATGGGAAGTGTCCGTAGTCTGATGCCTTGCGGATTCCAAATAAACTACAAAATAGCAAAGTCATTGTTATTGGTCTCATTCTCATCTTTGAAACTTAGGCGTTTATATCATTTTCCTTTCTTGTCGAGAAGAGAGGCTAGGGTTTGAAGGTTTTTGATGCTGCCATGAGGGTTTGATCTCTGCACCTCTCTGTTCTTCATGCCGCCAATGATTGAACTGCTACAATTTTCCTCTATTTCCTTAAAACTGAGTGAGATCTCTGCATTTCCTTTTGGCTATGCATCTTTCAGCATTATGGAAGATAACATAGGGTTTTGACATTGCAATGCTGGAGTATTCTTCTGGTTTCAAGCTTGCTCTAGGCATAAGTATCGGCTGTAGCTAGAAGTCGACCTCTGGGTTTTATGAATGGCTTACATTAAAACTGATATCTGACTGAACATAAGATAAGTAACATTTAAGGTTTCTCTTTCTTCTATTTGGATGTATTACTTCGATCTGGGAATTCCTTCTTGCTGTTATGAAAAGAAAACATTTCCTCTTTCTTTGCTGTAGAAACATGGAGACGTTTTTCTCTGCATAAACTCCTGGCTTTTTCTTTTTTTGATAAAATCGTGCCTCCTTTTACTGTATAAAAATACTGAAGTTCTTGTTGCTGTCTATGATAAACACATAAATGCTACAAATATACTTACGGTTTTGAACAACACCAGATGGCTTCATTTTTCTACACTTTCTATTCTGGGTTTTTATAAACATGAGGTTTTGAAATTTAGAAAACTCTGCTAAAAGTATACAGTCACTGTTCGAACTTGGTATCTTCCTTTCTTTGCAAAAAAATCAAGGTTTGAATCATTAATTGTGATTCTGCCTTTGTTTCATTTTTTTTTGAATAATAAAGCACAAACATGTTGTTTCTTTTCCATGATATAAAACATTGTTTGATACAAAAAATAAACCCAGCATATATAAAAGGTTTTGAACCAGCAGTTACATAGCTTTATCTCATTGCAAAAATATTGTGGTTTCAACTTTGAACTAGCTGCTTGTCTTCTATAGGTTCAAACTTGAGTATACGTCTTGTCCTTGCAAAGAAAATATAAACATAAATTATAAAAGGAGTACTTGCCATTTTTCTGTTTGAAATTCCAGTTTGTAGTAGAAACATGATTTTTCTTTTTCTGTTATGTTCAACTGCAACTTAGAGGAATGCATTCATATACTAAAACAGTTGTTGTCCATTGTTAATGACCTCTTCCTGTAGCATGTTATCTTATTTTCTGTAGGATGTTATCTCTACATTGAAAGTTAATTCTCTTGTACTGTATTTCTTTTGAGCACACTCATCCTTTATAACAGCAACACTAATATTTTATCTTGTATATGCCTACTGTTATAAAATAGATATCTATGTATGATTTTCAATCTTTGATGACAAGATAGTTAAGCATCTCACATATGTACTCTAACCTGTAACAGCATTAGCATCATTTACTTTGTTTTCTAAAACATCCGTATGCCTTTGCTTTTAAAGAAACTTTATATGATATTCCATTGTTAGCCATGCATACCTTGTTCCAGTTTCACATTTTCTATTCAGCTTGTATTCTGTAGCTTTGTTCACTGTACACAATTCTCCTTGATGCTGAATCTGTCCTTAATAATTAGCCCTCACTTTTCTTAGCATATTGAACCATCACTTACGAGGTTCGAGCACAGGCTCGTGACTCCCATAAGTGGTATTCCAGTCATAAATATCATTCTTTTTTTTTGCCTTTTTTCTGTTCCGTTCCAGCATGAAATAAAACTTTGTAACCTTTGAAACCTTGATATTTTGGCTGGAAGGTTTCATGATGAAACTCATGTCCCTTCAATAGTCTGTCTACTATAACTCCATGATTCAACTAAAAGGTCCCATGCTTGTAATGTATACATGCCCCCTTGATAGCCTCCTCTTAGTCCACCAGTCTTCGAGTCTTCACCTCTACAAGTCTTCAGTTGGAAAGTTTCACACCCGTAGCTTATGTGCGTCCTTTCAACAACCTACTTAGTCTTCTGAACCTATATCTACACATGGAACAAATGATGTTAGGAAAACAAAATATGTCTGTGATATGATCCTTCCTTCTTGCAGCTTTATGAATTTGTCTTCTGATTTATGACTTTGAAATGTGATCAAGTAGAGAATTAGACAGCTTATTTATCCTTCATTGCTCAGTTCATATGTACTGACCCTTTTATTATCTTTCTTCTCTTGTAGGATACTTGGAATGCCTAGAGATATAGAACCAAAAAAAAATACAGCAACGCTCAAACTTCAACGAACAACCAGGCAATGAGGCTTAACCTGTCTCCTTCTCTCCTTATTTGTGTTTCCAGAATGTAACTGTTCTTTATTTCTCTGCATTTACTTCTTTATTCAATTCATAGAATTGAAAATGCATTCATGCATCAATACCTAAAGCCATGGGGTGTGTGGTTTATCATTTATACCTTTGAATGTACTTCTCTTATTCATTTTTAGAGAAACCACTACTTGTGTGGCAAATTTAAAAGTGTACTTTCATTTTCTGGAATGCAAGCAATAACTTTCATTTACTGTTAAGCTCAAAGATCTGAATATTGTTTTGCTAAAAAACTGAAACAAGTGTATCATGATATACTGTTTGATATTTACAATTCTATTTCTGTCCATGTACTTTCTTTTTCTGATTTTTTATCATTCTGAAATTCAAATCAGCAACCTTTAAAATTCAAATCTCAATGCAAAACACTTAGTCAAATTATCAATTTAGTGTAAATAAAATGATAACACTCTCATAGTATCTAATCAATTATATAAGCTTTACCTTCTCAAATATTCTCTTCTCCATAGTTACCAGAGTTTGTAGCTTTCACTTTGTGCTAGTGAATCACTTTCATCATGAAGGTAGGGTTTCCTTCCCTTACTTTCTCTTGAGTTCCCTCAACCAGAGCATCATGGACCACAGAGTTAAATCAAGCTCAGTGCTCCATGAGGGTCTTATTTTTCTCATTGCAGACTATGCATGTGATCATGTTCTAGAGCCAATACCTAAGTGTGTGGGATCACAGAAGAGGAATATTGTGAGTACCAACAGAGATAAGAAGGCAAATCTGTCTCCCAACAAGAAGACCAGAAAGGGTAATTCTGGTAAAAAAGAGGTAAAGCTGTCCATTTTAGATGAAGTGGAAGGAATGATCTTAAGGAAGATGACAATGCTTCTATTTATTCCAAGGATGATGATCTGGATAGAGGTGATCAAAGCACTATGGAGAATCCTGAGAAGGATAATCCTTTAAATGATGTGAATGAGAATGAGCTGGAAGTCAGAAATAGTATTGTTGGTGATTCTGTCAAAGATGTTCAACGGGAAATTCTAGATGAGATCATCAACCTGATAGATAGCATTATTCAAGATTATATGGAGGAAACTCACATGGGCTCTGATAAGGTTACTGAGGAAGAAAAAGTGGAAATGGAGAAATATGACAAAGAAGAGGAGAGTGAGGTGTTTATTGTGGACAAAGATGGGTTTATGGAGACTGATACACAAGAGAAAAATGATTATGATAACACCCATGTGGAGTTCCCTAGCAAAATTAATAACCAGAAGGCTGATTCCAATCCATCAGATAATCTGACTTGGGAAGAAAAGGTGGAGAATAAGGAGAATAGGCAAGCTTGGAAAAATACTAAGGAAGCCATTTATGAACAAGAATTCAACACAAAAAGGGTCACAAACATGAGTGTCCTCCAAGCCACTAGAAACAAGGCCATGGTGTGTTCAACATTGACATGTGGGAATTCCATGACATTCAAGACTTACACATCAAATAAAGAGCTCTGGATGCAAGGAATTATGTGTTGGAGGAAATAGTTGATAAGATGAGGAATGACACAACTGTGTATAAAAATGGTGAGAATGTTTTTTCTGAGGTAACAATGAATTCCATATGGCTGGAAGAAAAGATTAATAGTGTCATTGATAGTAAGATAACCCCTATCATGGAGAAAGTTAGCAACAATGACATTATGCTTAGGAAGCTGCTAACTATGACCAACATGGGTATGAAATCTATGATTGATAATTTCAAAGCCCTATATGCCATGCTGGAGGGGAATAACACTAACAAAAAGCAATAAACATTGATGATGAAGGTGGGGGTGAGTAAATTTAGACATCGGGTCCATGGACAAGGACTAGATAAAGCTATAAAAAGAAATCCACTCCCCACTCCAAATATCTTACTAGTGTGAAGGATTCAATCATGAACATGTAGATTCAGCTGGCGGAGTTTGAAGAGTTTCTGAAGACTCTCAAGTGACTCTATTTCTATAGGGTTTTTTTCTTTTGTCTGTCGGAATGTTTCCTTTTTTGTTCCCTCTTTATTTGGGTTTAAAAATTACTTTGTTGTATCTGGGGTTGTGCCCCTATTTTGTAACTGTCACTTCTAGTGACAGCAGTTTCTTTTTTATGGTGCTTTAATGCTTTTTCTTTGCTTCCTATTGTAAAGGGTTCGGGGCCCCTTCAAAACTCTATTGTTACCTTAATCAAAAATTATTCTCTTCTCCGGTATTTTCATGTCAGGCTTCCAGAGTTATTTCACATCAGTGCTCTTCTCTTCAACTTTATTCTCTTCTCCCTTCTTATCTAACTTTATTCTCTTCTCCCTGCTTATTTTCAACTTTTGTCCTTTGTCTCTTAGGAAAAGATTCTAGTTTGGTGGATCATGTGTTCCTTATAGGAAATTCCATGAGTTTCACTTCCTACGATGTTCTCTTTGGTGGTGTATGAGTAGTCTCTAGTGCACCAATCACAGTAGAGTGTGTACTGATAACATTCTCAACTTCTAGAGGTGGAAGGGCTACAAGAGAAGTGCTCGCTAACCCAGAAGCTCTTTTTGTCATCTTCTTTCTTACCTCTTTCATCTCTTCCGTTGTTATACCAACCTTGGCTAATAGATCATCTACCATATTTTCTACTTTTCTCTTTCTTACAGCTCAAGTATGCTCTTGCCTTATCTTCACAAACTTCTCTTCATAGGTACCCCATATTTCTTCAGATGGATCAATTTATGAGGATATAAAATGTTTTAATTGCATGGTCAAGACCTCAGAACTGACTTCATATCCTAGAGGATAGCACCACTTCTTCCTAGGTTGCACTGCCTCAAAGAAAACACAATCATTTTCAACCATAAAATAGATTGTATCCTTGTATTTTTCTACCAATGCCTCAGGGATCCTCACTCTTTCCTTGATCTGTCTCTACAAGATTTTGATCATTCCAAATAATTCATCATAAACCCATGTACTATTCCATCTTCTACAACTCTATTTGATCTGAATTCTAGTGGGTTTACTCTCCTTCCAAGCTCTAGGGTGCATACTAGGAAAACTATGTACAATATGAATATACATGTGTATTAATAGAGTCCCAAACCTGAATTCCTTTGACTTATCCTTCTTGATTTTCCTCACATTCTCCAAGAACTATTGTGCAATTACTTTTCAAAGGTTATACTTACATTTTATTTCACCATTTTATATGTCATCATGATCACTCTTGCTGATACTCAGTTAGGTTAGTTGTTTGAATGAAGTTTATAACCTAGAATCATTGAAATCAATCTAACATCTTGCTAAAATATATCATTGACTATCATCACTCTTTTATCCCATCGCGAATGCATTAGGGTTTCCACCTATTTCTTTGTGTTCTCCTCTACGACAGGGATAACACTAGAGTTATCCAAAACTGTTATACCATGAATTAAGTCATTTCAAATCTTCACTGGCTGATCTCCAAGCCAAATGAACTAGTCATGAACTCTTCTCAAAATGATCTTAATCTATTCCTCTTCACCAAATTTGTAAAGTTTAGACATCCACATTATACTAAGGTTCTCAAGATGTGTGAACTCAACTTTCACCTTACCATCTGCTCCAATCATGCCTTTCATCTCTTTATAGATCTCAAAGTCTCCTAGAGACTCATACTTACAGTGAATGTAAGCTCCCTAATGTACTCTTTGACATGTAGAACATCGTAGGGTTTTTGAGAAAATGTACCTTCAGGATCATCTTCAGTTGATTTGAATGGGTGTTTCTTGAATTTATGCCTAGGCCTTTCAACGACATCAAAAATCAATGGGGTATCCATAACCACTTCTTCGCAAATGATCTAAATACCTTTTATCTGTCAATTTCATGAATTTATTCTTCGATCGAACGCTCAATAGACTTGCTTCTTTGCTTCTCTCAGCTCAAATTCCTATCTTCCTTAGGCTCTATTCTTCGAATGATGTTTATAAAAGTTATTTCGATTGACCTTATACTTTTCTATGTAAAGAAATGACACAGTTCCCAATTAACTAATCTCTGCACATAATCCAGTAGATAAAAAATCTGGTGATCACATCATATAGATTTGTAAAACCATGCGATCACAAAAATATGTTCCCTATTATCTCCATATACTCTCTCTAAGCTCGCAAGAGCTTACTCCTCACAATCAGGGGCTGGATAGATTTCTGATGTTTCCTTCCAATTCTCCCCCTTAGGCCATGCTTAGCTATCTAGGTTGATGTGGAAATATTAGCATCAGGTGAAGACTTAGTAGCATCTACTGACTCTCCCTAAACCATTTCCTCATTTGATTCCTTTAATTTCCATACCGTACCATTGTTTACATCTTTTTATTTTCTAAAATGACTGTTAAATTCTTTTGTAATACTCTTAACATCATTAGTACTCTTCTTTGTATCAATAGGATGAGGACCACTTCTTTTCTTAGGTCTATTCTATCTGTAGAACTTCTCTATGTGTCCTAGATTATGAAATGTGTATCATGTAGGAGGTGGTCTATTATGTTTAACCTGAAACTTACTATACTTTGCAATGTGCCCAAAGTTATTGCATTTGTAACATGTGATCTTAGCTGTTGTTCCTTCCCTATTGTAATCTTTCTTGATTCTTGATCAACCAGGTTTCCTGCATTCTACCTTCTTGTGTCCAAATGCATTACAATTAAAACAATATCCTGAAAAGGGTTTGTAAGGAGATTTACCTCTACAGCCTCTCTTCATGTGTCCAATCTTTTTGCATCAAAAACATATACCTCTGAAGGGTCTGATCTGATTTTTGGGTTCTTCAAGAGTAGGTATTTCTCCATCAGTCTTTACTTTTGATTTTCCTTCCCGAGTCTTTGAGCATTCAACTTCATTGAAGCAAACTCTAGTCATGTATCCTTTAGGTTTTTTTCTATCTCTCTGCTCATTAATCTTATCACTGCTTGAATGAATTTTTTCAATATGTTTCTTTGCCTCAACAAGTTCTCCTTTTATGATATGATTATATTTCTCTAATTCCAGATACTTGTTCTTGTAGTGATCAAGTTCAGTCTTCATTTGTTCCATCTGAATATTTGCATATTTTAAGGTTTCTTTAATTTTGTTTCTATCATCCTTTACCTGTTTAATCTCATTATCCATTTGAAGGGAAGTAGTTTCATGATCAAGCTTCAAAGTATCTTTCTCTTGTTTAAGTTGTTTTATCTGATCTGAATTATCATTGTCTGAATCCTCTTTTTTCTTATCCATAAGATCTTGTCTCTGAATCCTAGATAGTTCAAGTTGTTCCTTTATTTTCTTGATGAAACCCTCATCTCTTCTTAATTTGAATCTCAAGTTACCATTTTATGCTTTATCCTTATCAAGGTCTTCAAGTGTTGCTTCAAACTTTTCTTCCAAACTTTGAGAATCCATCTTGATCTCCCTTAACCTATTATACTTTCTCTCCAAGGCCCTATAGCTCTGATACCAATTGTTAGGATTAAGTAATACTAAGAGGGGGGTGAATCAGTATTACAACACTTTAAACATGAACTTAGCAAATTCCAACATAACCAGATAATTGCTGAAATGAAAAGAACATAAACATAAAACACACAACTCATAATACCATGAATTTTTTGTTGAGGAAGCCCCAGCCAAGGGAAAACCCTAGTGGGGATGGTGTCCTCAAATATGTACTAAAGGTATTATGTACCTGTTAGGAGACCTAGCCCTGTTAGGATCTGATTATTACATTAGAAAATTTCCTTGTTAGAGGAATACAAAAAACTTGTTAAAGGTACACTGAGCACACTACTCATACAATCAGAAATATGATTCTGTTACAATGGTTTCTCAATAGTGAACAATACAAGAATCTACTATACATAGGTAGTCCCTATTGTAGTTCACATCACCATCTGTCTAATTCTATCATCATAATGTATTCATCTATTCACATCCATTTTTTCCATACCATGCATACATCACTTTACAAAAAGATTTTCCTATATATACATCATTATATGTCCAATCAGATTCCAATGCATGAAAAAATAGAATTATCATTTACACAAAAGGTAAATACTAAGTCAGAAATCATATACTAATAAAAAAATAGGTAATCTTCAATCTAAATCCAACTTAGAATGTTTAGACTCTGCATTATACTCCCTTAATCACCATGACCTTTCATCTGTCCTATATCACTATTGCTCTATCTTCACATGTCTCAACATACTATAAATTATTGTGCTAAAAAAAAAAACATAAAAGACCTTAAATGAAGGTCATATACATCTCAAAATAGCTTCTCCTAAGCTCGTATGTCTTCATTCATCATATATTGTCTCGGCTGAGCAAAACTGTACTGCTATACTCTATAATTCTGCTTTCTGGACTTAGTCATTTTGCAAGCTATAACTCCAAAACTATGTTTGACACCAAGAAAATATCCATACAAAATATGTTTCCATAAATGATAACCCTAAAGTGTTCCAGAACATTGTTGAATGAACCACTTTTCAACACCTCCCTTGCACTATAGTTATACATTTTTATTTTGCAGCATACTAAATCCCAAATAGGGTATAAGTGACACTTCTGCATCCATGGGCTACACATTTAGAGACACAAATAAATACCATGGTGATAAGATGATATTAATCCATGGGGTGCACTAAGCCACCATAAGGCGTATACACACACAAAGTGTTGGAAATACAATAATGGGAAAGCAAGATACTGAGAGGGGGGGCTGAATTAGATCTTCAAATTTAAACACTTAAAACAAACTGATCCACATTCATACATATATGAATCTAATGTAACATCAAATAGCATACACACAATGAAATAAATAACTCATAACACAAGAACTTGGTAACCCAGAAACCCAAATAGGTAAAACTGGGGTGGGGATGACACCCACAAAATTCTTCACTACTGCAATAATAAAGTGTGCCTGTTAGGGCTACAAAAGTTGATTACAAAATGCAATCTACTTGGTTAAAGGTCTTCCCGGTTAAGAGCTAAAGATCATTACAATCTACCCTGTGAAATTATTTCAACTTACAATAAAGTAAGCACTCTGTTAGGAGATTTAGAAAGGTATGCTAGAACCACTCTATTAAGAGATTTCATCTGAAACAATGATTAGAATGTTTCAAGTAATGATCCTTCGTTATGCACTCAGATGCTGATGATAGATCTCCTCTTTCTAGTACCTTCTATGATCTCACAATCTGATATGTCTTTACTCTGATGTTCACTGTTCTGTCACTCTACTTTATCTATGCTTCTTGACAAAATAACCCTCTGTGCATTTCACTTGAAAATGCAGTCAACACTTCTCTCCACACACACAAAATAGGGTTAAGAAGCAATCTTATATATCTATTCAAGTCTGGTAGCGAGATCTAGATCAACAATCAAGATCTAATATTCATGCCTCCAAGGTATTACAATTAATAATTACAATAGGTCATGCATAGGATAAAACATTTAGATGCATAATTAACTCTGTAGGAAAATATTAAATGCGTACATAAGTCGGCCCAAAAATCTTATACAAGTCAGTCTAAACACTTATCCTCAAAGTTTGAATCAATCCAAACATGTATACAAAAACTATTCTGCTCAGCACTTAACATCTCTGTCGCTTGGCACTAAGTATCCTACTCAGCTCGGCATGATGTAACTTGGAAACCTAAATACTGCTCGGCAATGTTGCTCAGCCTTGGATAGTTTTAGCTTGGCCACAGTGATAGCCAACTAAAACTGCCTAAGTAAACGACTAAGTGTTGGTCACTAATCATCAACAGAACTTAGAGATTAACAATCTCCCCCTTTGTTATTAGTGGCAAAAACACACTTATCATTTTTTCATTTCACTCCATCAAAATGTTTCCTAAGTATATTAAGTACTCCCCCTAGGAATATACTCAGAATCATACATACAAAACGTTACATAGAATACATGCCTTCAAAATATATACAAATGTACATGTTCTATACTGATTTATCATACTGTATCCTTACCAACTTCCCCCTTGTTTTTGTCACTGATTGCAGGTGGGGTTAAGTTATACTTGTCCAAAAATTGTTTATGAAGTTGTAGGGTGGATGCAAATGTAGTGTCCCAACTATCCTTGGCAATCTTCATAACTTCCAATTTTATCTCTAGCTCGGCAACTAGACTCACTAAACTTTCTGCAGTTGAGAGATTTGAATTTCTTTGTGACAATTCTTTTGCAGCTGAAGGTTCCTTCTGTATTACCTCCAAGTGAGGCAACATGTTTGTATGAATGGTGATCAATTTGGCCCTAATCTGACCATCTTCAGCCATAAGCTCGACAATTCTTTGTTGTACATTGATCAACTTAGTAGAATGTAAGGAGCTAGAGGTAGCATCCTTACCCAAAGTACTGCCAGTTGATTTCAAATCTAACTGTAGTTTCTCAACAAGCTATAGATTATCCTTTGTGAAGAATTCAACATCACATAGCTTCCTGCACAAAGAATAAATGTTTGCTGTAACTTCCTCCAAAATTTCTACAAGAGTAGAAAGTTCAACCTGTTTCGTTGCAATCTCTTCTGATATTTTCTCTAGAACTTTGCTCTCGAAGCTCCTCTCGGACCATTGTAGAAGTTTTTCATTGTTGTTTATGTCATCATCAGTTACCTTCTGTACAATGTGAATTAACTAATCAATAATGGGAGCTTGAGGCATTTCATCTTCGAAGTCAAAAGCCTTTGCAAATATATCCTTGATATCATGTAACACCTGCTTTTGCTTCTGTTCTATTCTCATTTCTTCCTGTCTCTTCTTCCTCTTAAGTAATTCCTGAAGAGTCCCTATTTTTTCAAAATAAAATTCATTGGGATCCCATTGTGGAATCACAATTACCTCATCTAATGTGACATCAAAAATTGGAGACTTCTTCCTCATTACTTTCCTCCTCTTCAATTCGGGTGAGCTGATGCTCGGCTGCATCTTATCAACACCTTTTCCTGTGTCAGTATCAATATACATTGCCTCTTTCAATTCTATCAAGATTGTTTGGGGATTAGGCATACCTCCAGTTTTAGGACCAGTGGGAGTGGATGATGCAGAGTGTGGTAGATCAACCAACACTTGCACTGCCTCTTGTTCCTTAGGCTTGTCAACATTATCCTTCATCACTACACCACTATCTAAAAATATTTTTATAACCTCTAAAATAGGTGGATTTTGTGAAGTTATCTCTTGTGCATCTATTTTCTTTTTCTCTTCACCTATCTAATCATTAATCTCATCAGTTCTCTCTCCAGATGCAGTGGTCTTTCCTCCTTCAGTCTCAATTGCCTTAATAGGCGACTCAATATTTGTACCGCTCAGCATATCCTGTCCCTCGACATTCAAATTACTGGAATCATTAATTGTGAAGTCAAGTGGAATCTCTACAGTCAGATCAACAGTATTTGTTGAGTCTAATGTTTCTTTAGTCTTGTCCTATTCAATAGCAATTTGATCTTGTGTCATCTGTTCCTTCATCAGATTTCTTTTCATTTCAAACTACCAGTTCAAAGATTTCCTTCCAAATCCTAGTACTCTACTATACTAATCCTTCAATATCATTTTTCAAAATAGTATAACCTCTGAGCTTAGGAACAAACCTATTCTTATATTCTTCAATGAATTTTTCTCTCTATTTTGATGTCAACTCAGGTATCACCTTGGCTAATGTACCTTCCCTGATCTGTCTCTCTGTAGTAAGTGCAAATTCCCATTTGCTCGATAGAAACTCATATAATTCATTTGGCACATGGTTTCCTATCTCTATAGGAGTTAACTTAAAATTACTAATCATATCTAAAAGTGCTTCCTGAACTTTATGCTTGTCTTCAATACTTAGTTTCTCATACTTAATGAATTTAAAAGTAGCTAACACTGTTGAATTTCTCAAATTGTCACATACCTCATCAACATTAGCGGGTTTCTTGAATTGTATAGTGGGTATGTTGCATGGTTCATCAGTCTCAGTCTTTTCATCATCACTATCTGTCTCCAAGTGCAGTCTCCTCCTTGGTCACTTTACTGGTTTTCTCAACTCAGCCTTATGAGCAAATTTAGTTTTCTTTCCAGAACTGCTTTCTCCAACTTTCTTCTTTCCATACACTTTTGTTTGTACTACTGGAGAAGTAACAATAGATGCTCTAGTCCTCAGACAATTAGCTGCAGGAGGTGTAACCTTAGATTTAGCTTTACTCGGCTTGGTTACTTTGACAACTGTTGGTTTCTTACCCTTAGCCTTCTCAGTGATCTCCTCAGATGCACTGACTTCCTCTTCTATAGATATATCTTCTCCTTATCCAGTGGATAGGCCGATAGGTGCATCCTCAGGTTCCTCATCACTTCCCAAACCAACTATTTTCTTCAGATTTTTCACAATCTTTTTCCTTTTTCTTTCCATGGTTCCCTCCTTCAAACTTCTACAAATTTTTGCTTTTGCTTCATCAAAATTACCAAATCTTTCTACTATAGTATCAATTGCCTCAGCTAGGAGTACAATGATGGCTGATGATGCTTCATCAATGTTAATTTCATAGGGAAATGATTTCAACCATGCTACCCTAGGTGTTACAGCCTGAATGTATGTGTGATTCGTATCAACTAGAAAACAAATTTTTTCATAGTTGTTCTCCACTAATGATCTAGGAATCCTAGTCCTTAATCTCATTCTCTTTTTAAATTCCAAAAAATAGTTCCCCATAATACTATTGAAATTACTTCCTAATTTCTCAATGCATTCACTTATCTGAACTATAATGGGTCTATCCTTTTTCCAAACGATATCTCCCAATGTAGGAAATGTATTCTGAATGTAGAAAAATATGCAAACTAGTAAGGAACCAAACTAACATGATGAGCTCTTAGCTTTTCTGATTGATGCTAGGTTCTCAACTAGTTGTGTTTGCTGTAGCTTGGCAAGATCATATGTATGATTCTTCTTAACAATCTTCCATGCCTGGTCAACGGCTATGCAAGGAACACTATCCAGTCGACTCGACTCATAGAAATTATGTGCAATAACTCTTACTCCAAAATAAAGTTCCAAGTATTTAATTGTAGAGATAGTCATAACTCTATTGTTCCATACAGCTCCAGTGTTCACTATAATTTCCTCTTTACTGTTATCTCTCATTGTCTGTTTCCCGTTAACAACAGAATATCCAGTCACTTGATGAATCATGTTTTTAGTTATCTTGACTAGTCCATTGTCCAACCACATACACATATCATGAAGTCAACTAAAAATGACCTTAATCCATTCATCTTTGAAACCTTGTGGGAAATCTAGGGCACGAGTTAACCCTTTGTTGGCTAAATGCTTGAATTCTTCCTTCAGAATTCCATCAACACATAATTTGTTGTAGGATTTTCTCAATTCACTATCACCTACTTCACCAATTTTAAACATGTAACAAGATCTAACATCATGGATCATAAGTACCTTTGGTGGAATGGATGAGAGCTCTGGTCAGATCACTCTGAATCGTACTTTTAGGAACGGCTCAAAAATTGAGAGGTGCACATACATCATTCTGTACTAACTGAACTTGCTCTAGTTCTTCCTCCATACATTTAACTAGTGCAGAAGAGATTGCAGCCATAATCTATGAAATTAGGGTTTGAAAAATGAAGAATAGAGTACCTTGGCAAGTAGCACTTTGCACTGTTCACCTTAGGATTGCCGACGACACGCTGACAAAATCTTTGATGCTAACTTTATTAAGATCAATTCTGCAACTTCTTCAATCACTCCATGAATACTGAAAAATCACAAGGTAAAATGAGGAATAAACTGTTCATCCTTTATAGACTCGAAAGGTCAAGGTAGGTAAGCAATAAATGTTCTACCCGTTGAGTTAGTGCAAGCTAGCTGTCCTTGGCTTTCTAACACAACTTGCATGCCACTCGGCTCACCATACTTAGCCATCACAGAACTTACTCAGTCAACAAACTCGGCACACACTAAAGAACTCAGCCTTAGTGTCCACGACTGGTGCTCGGAACCTATAGAGTGATTAGCTCTTCTCGGTATTTTTGTCTTCAAAATGTGTCCCGGTGCATCTTAACATATGCAAATATGGACTTTGGCACATTTCATGTTAGGAACTGGTGTAAGATAAAAAATTTGAATGCAGTTCCTTACATACCTCTTTTGCTTAGTTGGAGATGGTGTGATCACCTGATCCATTGGATTGGGTGACCTCAGCTGCACTAGCTTCACTGCTGCATGGTTTAGATTTCTTAACCCATGTCTAGTTCATCTGTGCTCTAATCTTCTCAATAGTAGGAGCAAGTACCCTAGTCTTACAATCTTTCCTTGTATGACCAATTTTCAGACAACTGTGACAAACTAGGCTTCCATTCATCCAACTCTTAGACTTTCCTCTGAAATGTGTCCTTATGTAATTTTCTGGAACATGTCCATACTCACCACAGTAATGACAACTATGCCATGTGTTGTAATCCCAATTGTAAGTATTGCCTTTTCTTGGTGATTTCTCTTGTGCCTTTGATGTCCATTGTTGTTTACCTTTAGATCTACAATCTTGTGCTCTATGACCATATTTCTGAGAGTTATAACAATTACCATTGAATCTAGGTGTATAAGGTGCATTGATTGCCTTTGTCTTACATTCACATGCTTGATGCCCAAACTTATTACAGTTAAAGCAATAACTGTTAAAGTTAGTTTTAGGATTGGACTTTCCATTCTTGCTTCAACAAATATTTGTTGTATGACCTGGTTTCCCATAGTGGTGGAAAACAGGTTTGTTGTTTCTTGGTTTTGCATTCCTCCTTTCACCTATCTTAGATGATTCTCCTTCTTCGGTGGTTGTATGTTGTTCAGTGCAACCTAATCCAGAAGAATCTTTAGGTCTTCTTGATGCTTCCACTAGTTGTTCAAAGTAGCTCAAAGCTGCATTGGGATCATTCACTCTATTGTTAAGTTCTTTCTCAGATCTCAATTCATCTTTCAACTGACTATTCTCAAATCTAAGATTTACAATCTCCATGTCTTTCCTACTGATCTCCTTATTCACAAGTAGCAGTTGATTTTCCATGTCAACTTGATTGACTATCATTGTTTGTACATCATGTGTTCTTTTATCAAGTCTGATAGTCATCACTCTTTTGTCTTGTTCTGCCATAGCCTTGTCATCTTCGGCTTTCTTTTTTTGTTCAACAAATTCACACATTCTTATTGATTGGGCTTCTTGTTCCTTTTTTTAAGTTTTTGAATTCTTCACATAGTGCATTGTTCTTTTCCAGTAGATATGCTATTGTTGCATCACTCTCAATAGAATCTCCATTCTAGATTTGTGGTGTCCTCTTACTGATAATAAGTTTCATTTATTTGTTTGGCCAAATCTTTCCTTGCTGTCAAGGACTTCTTTAATTCATGTCTTGTTGTCTCAAGCTATTGTAGTGCTAGCTGAATATCAATCTTTTGATTCTCAATGACTTTACCCATCTTGTAGATCTCCATCTCAAGATCTATATTCTCATGATGATTATAACTTTCTAGAGAACTGTGCTCTGATAGCAATTCTTGGAAATACAATAATGGGAAAGAAAGATACTGAGAGGGGGGGTGAGTCAGATCTTCAAATTTAAACACTTAAAACAAACTAATCCACATTCATACATATATGAATCTAATGTAACATCAAATAGCATACACACAATGAAATAAATAACTTATAACACAAGAACTTGGTAACCCAGAAACCCAAATAGGTAAAAATAGGGTGGGGATGACACCCACAAAATTCTTCACTACTGCAGCAATAAAGTGTTCCTATTAGGGCTACAAAAGTTGATTACAAAATGCAATCTTAGTGGTTAAAGGTCTACCTAGTTAAGAGCTAAAGATTATTATAATCTACCCCGTGAAAGGATTTCAACTTACAATAAAGTAAGCACTCTGTTAGGAGATTTAGAAAGGTCTACTAGAACCACTCTATTAAGATATTTCACCTTATACAATGATTATAATGTTTCAAGTAATGATCCTTTGTTATGCACTTAGATGTTGATGACAGATCTCCTCTTTCCAGTACCTTCTGTGATCTCACAATCTGATATGTCTTTACTTTGTTGTTCACTGTTCTGTCACTCTACTTGATCTATGCTTCTTGACAAAATAACCCTCTATGAATTTCACTTGAAAATGCAGTCAACACTTCTCTCCACACACACAAAATAGGGTTAAGAAGCAATCTTATATATCTATTCAAGTCTGGTAGTGAGATCTAGATCAACGATCAAGATCTAATACATATGCCTCCAAGGTATTACAATTAATAATTACAATAGTTCATGCATAGGATAAAACATTTAAATGCATAATTAACTCCGTAGGAAAATATTAAATGCGTACATAAGTCAACCCAAAAAGCTTATACAAGTTGGCCTGAACACTTATCCTCGAAGTTTGAATCAATCCATACATGTATACAAAAATTGTTTTTCTCGACACTTAACATCTTTGTCGCTCAGCACTAAGTATCCTACTCGGCTCAGCATGATGTAACTTGGCAACCTAAATACTGCTCAACAATGTTGCTCAGCCTTGGATAGGCCATAGTGATAGCCAACTAAAACTGCCTAAGTAAACGACTAAGTGTTGGTTACTAATCATCAACAGAACTTAGAGATTAACACAAAGATGCCAAAAGGCGCACACAAATAAAAAGCCACCAAAAGGAACACATATACACAAAGCTACCAAAATTCACACACATATATAAAGCCGCAAAAAGGCACATAGTCTTATAGGATTGAATATCAGGTACACATACCTATTAGAGTATTCAATCCCATCCTTTTGTGGTTCATAGTAATATACACACATCTTATTGGGAGAGTTAGTAACACTCCTTTTTGTTTTTGTTTTCTATTAGTGATGTCTCTCTTGTTATGATTTTTGAGTTAACAAGGACTCGAGTCTATTGGGGACTTGATGGATTCAATGTCTCCTTAGTTGTGATGATATTATCTTATGCATTTTGATATACTTTACTGAGAGTTTGAGTTAGGCTCACACTCCCGCTAAAGTAGGGGCTAAATGTATCATCTTAAAATGGAAGCACCCATGTTGAGAAATATTTAGCCTTCCTTAGTAGGATGCTTTGGATCTAATTTAAATACCTTTATGGACCCATGGATGTACCTTTTCTTTTGTGCTAGATTGGGCCCCTATTTTATGCCCTTTCCTATTGTTCTTTTCTCTGTCCTTGAAATCCTAGACCATCCCTCGATGGACTAAACCATCAAGGTGGTAGGAAAAGGTCATCCTAGCCCTTTAGGATTATCCCAAGATCTTCCTTTCCCTAGGGTTAGGCCGAGGTCGGCCTTCCCCCAAGGTTAGGCACCTTGGGATTCCAGACCCTTCTCTAGTTTCCAATTTATTTTCCCACCTTGTGCAATTGGCCCTTTTCAATTTTGATCATGAAATTGGTATAAAATGAGACCTACTCACTTCATTTTGAGAGGAGATAGGTTCAAGAGCTTTTACATTTTTTTCTACAAGAATTCCAAGAGCATTCATAAGCATTTCCTAGGAGCATTGAAGGAGATCTTTTGCAACCATTTGAGACTTCAAGAGTTCAAGATCTTTTTCATTCAAGCAGCTATCAAGGATATTTAAAGGATTTCATTAGAGTAATTTTAATTATATTTCCATTATCATTCATGTTCCTTTCAAGGTCTAGCTTGCTTCTTTGAAGATAATGGAGTTGGCTATCAAGGAAGGGTTTTGTTCATCCATTCTTCATTTGCATTTGCATATCCAATTTGAACATATGAGTACATATACATCTATGAATCCATGACTTGGTATGATTAATCTATTTCATTTGATGAAATATCCTACATTCCGACAAGAATCAACAATATTGAGCACTTCTACATCCTTGTGGATTATGGACATGGATCCTCTGTGAGGGTTTCTACAAAGTAAGGTGAATTTATATATTTTCTTTGATTTTACATACATTTATATTCAAGGTTAATTCCTAAACTGGGGCTTGACTGAGGAAAGCCACTCCCCAACAAAAAAACATTTTTCCCTTGCAGATTTAGGTATACAGACTTGCATATTCTGATTCAGAGCCATCGCAAACAGGTTGCTATCACGGATCCAAATTGAAGAAAAACTTGCAGATTAGGTGGATGCCGACTTTGGCCTAGTCTTGGGTGGATTTTATACATGTCACCATCCACCCCTAGGTCATCATAGCCCCTCTATTTTGGCATACTCTTGAGGGTCCTAGGTTTATGGGTTTTGCAGATCTCAATTTTATGCTCCCGAACCCCGAATTATTCCATATTCTCACACATTTTTCCAATAGTTTTTTAGGTTTGTATTTTCAAGGTAAGTTGACCTCATTTCATGTTTTCATCAATTTATTTTCATAGATTTCCTTTGCATATTAGTTTCAATCCCTTCTTGTAGGGAAAGGAAGAAGTTAATCCAAGCAAATTGCCCCTTTGTAAAGGTTATGCATTAGCTCTTCTTTTTGTGTTAATCAAGCCTCCTTAGGTGGTGATATCTTGGTATTCTTCCTTCCTATATTGTGGGGTGTTCTAATTATCCCCCTCAATAGAAGTTATTAGAGTATCATATTTATTTCCTCATATACTTAACATTAATGAACCTAAATAATATTTAGAATGCTCTAATAATTCAAGTTTATAGAATTTTTTTTAATTTTTGTTAAGATAACCTATTCAATAGATACAACCCATTCCCTATATCTATAATTTAAAAAAGCCTCATTAAAATATTTATCTAACTAAAGATCTTCTATAAATATATTATTATAATTCATATATTATAAGAAGTTTTATATTATAAAGCTATTATTTAGAAACCAAAACAAATGGAGAATATATAGATACACTAAATAAACTTCAAATTAAAACTTTGTGGAAGAAGAGAGTCTCTTATAAAAAAAAAGAGATAATTGTAAAAATACTAGAACAAGACTAAAAATACCAAATTAAGGCCACAAGTTAGGAGTGTGAAGGAAAAATCTAGGACATAGAAGATGAAACTAGTTATGTTATAACTCTGAGTAAGTATAATAAACTTTAAAAACATATTAATTGACCTAGAAACATATGTTAGTATTATCCCCAAAAAGGTTTGGAAAGAATTTGGTGAGCCAACACTATATGATACACATTATGACATCTTTATTACATACATGGTATTATAATTAGAAAAGAAACATGTAGAGTAATTGATGTAGGAGAATCCTTGGGTTGTTGGAAATCTTGCATCACCCAAAAATATTTTCTTTTCAATTTTTTCCTATTTTTTGTTTTAGTATTTTGATCGGAAATCCTTCCACTTGATTCTGTATCTCTTTCAATCCAAATGACATGTTCTAGACATTATGATGAATCTATTTTTGGATTCACATCCCAATACATTTTATCGTGATGAATATTTCTTAAGTTTGGGTCTAATCATTTTTTTCTACCTTTTCTAACTGCCAGATTGGATTTTGCAATCTTCAAAGCTATTTCACAATAGATGAAGCTTAGTGGATTTTTCTACATGATGCAGGAGCATCTTGGGTTCTTTGGAAATCCTGATCAACCAAAAACATGTTTACTTTTGTTCTTTAACTTGTTTGGAGGCTGCTCGGTGAAGCGTTCAGTAACTGTTGTTGTTCAGTTACTTGTTCTATCTTTCTTTACTGATGGATCTCGGTGTATGTTGGCTGCTCAGTGGGTTCTTTCACCAAGTTGTTTATGTTTCTCAGTTACCTTCTTACCGAGTAGTTCCTGTTGCTCGATTGGATTCTTACCGAGTTGTTTATCCTGATCTCACCGACTTCTGCATTTAATTTCCATGGCGTAATTAATGTGGGGTCTCTCATTGATATATGTTTGGACCTAAATCTGGGTCTTTCTTTGGGATTTGAGTGCCGACCTCTTTGGTGGACTCTTGTATATATTTGGTTCTTTGTTCTTAGATTAGGACTCAGTTTTTGGGTAGAAGTTTTAGTAGCAGTCTTGGAGATAGAAGATTAAGGGTTAGCATATTTGGATGGTAGGTCTGTGACCTTGAATGCATCAAGATTACTCTGTAAACATTTGAGTGTATGGTCGAAGTTGGGAAGGCATTACAACCCTGCATGTATTAAGTTTGATGAATTAATGCAAAGTATCTATTTTTTCTTCTCTCCTTCTTGTGTTGTTGCTTCTGTATTGTTCTACAAGGTGGTTTGGATAGATGGGAGTGCCTTGGGCCCTTGTTTTCCCTACCCTCCTTGCGTCAGGTGGTATCAAAGTGAAGGTTAGATCTAAGTTCCTTCTTGTAAGCCCAAACCCTAGTTGGTTGATATTGTTGTGGGGTGGCATATTGTGATCTCACCTACAATTATCAAGGGTTTCAAGATGGTTTGGTTGAGAGGAAATGTAGATCCAGGTCTAGCTGATATGTTAACCTGCATATGGTTGCAAGATTGGACGCTGTTGAGATAGCCCAATGTAGAGGAAGACATCTTGAAGATATTAGTGATGATGAAATGGAGGAAGTTCAAGGTGAAGCTACACCTGCACCTATTATGGATTAGGAAGAAGAGAGATTCCTGTGAGCATTGACAAGTTTTAAGTCCACACCTAAGTTTAATCCTCCTGAGTATAGTGGAAAATTGGATTTTGATGAATTAATAGACTGGATAACTGAGATGCAAAAAAAAATTTAAATATGAGAATGTATTAGAGGAGAAGAAAGCGAAGATTGCAAGTACAAAGTTGAAAGTTCATGCATATTTGTGGTGGGATCATCTGCAATTGGATCGAAAGAAGAAGGGTAAAGACAAGATCAAGGTAAGGGATAAGATGATAAACAAATTGAAAGGCAATTTTCTACCTTGTGATTACCAGATTAGCTTGAATAGGAGAATGCAAAGTTTGAAGCAGAAAGATAGCTCGGTAAAAGACTATATTGAAGAATTCTATAGATTAAACATCAGATCTGGACATGTCAAAGATGAAGTAGAGAGTAGAAAGATATCTAAATGGATTAAGAAGATCTATACAAGATGAGATCAGCTTGGTCAAGATGGAGAGAATTGAAGAGACATATCAGTTTTCCCTAAAAGCTGAGGATAAATTGAATAAAATATATGAACAAAGGCAAAGAGATAGAGGTGATAGATTCCCTAGAGGAAGAGGAAGATCTCATGGTGAAAATAGTAGATCTGAAACAGACAAGTCAATTTCACACACATATCAAGACAAAGGAAAGAACAAATGGAAAGGTGGAAGTTCATATCAAGGAAGAGGCATTAGTCCCAAGGTGGTTATAGCAGAAGAGGGTTCCAAGGTACTTGTTACAATTATGGTGAAGAAGGACATAGGTCTTTTGAGTGTACACATGCAAGAAAGAAGGTTGGTAGTAACAGAAATGCTTTGGTGCAAGAAGAGTCATCAAATGAACCTGAGAAGGAAGGAAATCTAATGATAAGAAGGATACTATGGAGTAAGAAAGATATGTAAGATCCTATCCCAAAAAGTTTGTTCAAGACCAGATGTAGAGTTGCAAATAAATTTTGGAAGGTAATTGTTGACTATGGAAGCTCGGAGAATCTGGCATCTGAAGAGATGGTCACAAAGTTGCAATTGGAAAGAATGAAGCATCTGAAGCCTTTTCAGATTTCATGGATCAAGGATGAGCATACATTAATGGTGAGTGAACAATGTTTTGTGAATCTAAAAATTGGAAAGTATTATGATAAGGTGTTGTGTGATATTATTCCAATGGATTGTTGTCATATTTTGTTGGGTAGACCTTGGAAGTATGATAGACATGCTATACATGATAAAAGAGTGAATAGATATACTATTTGGGTTGATGGTAAGAAACAAATTTTTCTACCTTTAGTTGAAGAATCTGTTGGTGAGATATGTACATCTATGAAAGATTGTTTGATGGAAGGTAGACAGTTTGTTAAGGATTTTAAAAGAGATGATATTTGTTATGCTTTGATTCCTAACAAACCAAGTAAGAATATAGAAGATAAAATTATTGTAGAAGTTGGACTCATCTTGGATTTCTTAATCTAATTTGGATTCATTTCAAGTTGGACCTAACACATGATTCGGGGAATCATTTATTTTAACCCCAGGTGTCTGATGCAGGAGCATCTTGGGTTCTTTGGAAATATTGATCAACCAAAAATATGTTTACTTTTGTTCTTTAGCTTGTTTGGAGGCTACTCAGTGAAGCGTTTGTTAACTGTTGTTGTTCGGTTACTTGTTCTGTCTTTCTTTACTGACAGGTCTCAGTGTATGTTGGCTGCTCGGTGGGTTCTATCATTAAGTTTTTTCTGTTTCTCGATTACCTTCTTACCGAGTAGTTCCTGTTGCTCGGTTAGCTTCTTACCGATTTGTTTATCCTGATCTGGCTGACTTCTCCATTTAATTTCTATGGTGTAATTAATGTGCAGTCTCTCATTGGGATATGTGTGGACCTAAATCTAGGTCTTTATTTGGGATTTGAGTGCTGACCTCTTTGGTGGACTTTTGTATATATTTGGTTCTTTGTTCTTAGATTAGGAGTTAGTTTTTGGGTAGAAGTTTTAGTAGCAGTCTTGGAGATAGAAGATTAAGGGTTAGCATATTTGGATGGTAGGTCTATGACCTCGCATACATCAAGATTACTCTATAAACATTTGAATGTATATGGCCAAAACCGGGAAGGCCTTACAACCCGACATGTATTAAGTTTGATGAATTAATGCAAAGTATCTATTGTTTCTTCTCTCCTTCTTGTGTTGTTTCTTCCGTATTGTTCTGCAAGGTGGCTTGGATAGCTGGGAGTGCCTTGGGACATTTTTTTGCCTACCCTCCTTGTGTCACTACATTCATGGCCGACCTCCTTGCACAATAAAATGACATTTAATTCTTATCTAGAGGAGTTCTTATGGATTTAGGTCTTGATCTATTTGTTGTAAAATTGTTTTCTTCATTCTTTGCGAATGTTATCTTTCTGACTGAATTGTGGCTCGCAATCTTGTATATATTTGTAGTCTTAGTTCCTTAGTTGATAGATTTTGTAGAGTGGCTCAATATTAGCTTAGCCTCCAGTATGGATTTGGATTTCTATTTGTAAACAAGCATGTATGCTTGGAATATAAGTTGGCATGTTCCAGGGCATGTATGATGTAAATATTTTATTCTGGCTAATAAGAAGGCCTGTGAGGCATGTTGATTGATCATTATTGACTTATTAATGATCTTTTGTTAATAGATTCCACTGTGTTGACTCTTTTTGCATGGTTGGACCATCTACATTGGAGAAACTCTGACTATGACTACATCAGATGGTGTCAGAGTAAGATTAATTCCTGTAGATCTAAGTTCCTGGACATGAGAAGCCCTAGACGCGTTGATTGTGAGGTGGCAAAGTAAAGATCCGACTCGCAATAACAAAGGAATTGCACAAGGAGGCTAGGAAATGATGTACTACTAATTTTTGAGTGTTGAATCATTCCACTAGTGATAGATCACCAAATTGGAGGCAGTTGCAAGAGTGTCTAATAGATTTATGAGTGAGAGGCAATTAGCACCTTCTAATTAAATTGTCAAAGCTGAGAAAGTTGCATCTAAGGATTGGAAAGATACCTCCTAGAATAATTAACCCTATAAGATTGGAACAGATGATGGATGACTTTCAAAATGAGATGAGGACTGAGATCATAAATGTGTTGACTAGATTGTGAAGGAATCTTGAGACTGAAGAAGAGTATGAGGAAGCTACTGAAGATATTGAGACTGTAGATACCGAGATCCCAACAGATGAGGACATATTATTGAGAGCTATGGCACAAGTAAGTAAAATTCATAGGATGGATGTTACTAATTTCAATGTTTCATTGCATCCAGAGGATTTGATAGATTGAATTGGTGAACTAGAAGATTACTTTGAACTTGAAGATATTAGAGATCAATAGAGGGTTAGGCTAGCACAGACTAAGTTGAAGGGTTATGTTGCCTTATGGTGGAAAGAATTGAAGAAAGATAGAGAGGAACATGGTGAAAAAAAATTCACTAGATAGAAGGTAATGATTTCTAGATTAAAATCTAAATTAATTTGTAAGGATTATGAATTATAATTATTCAAGAAATTGCGGAACTTGAAGCAAAAAAATATGAGTGTGAAGGAATACACCAAAGAGTTTTAGAAGATGAAAATAAGACCTGGACATGAAGAAGTATCTAAGGAGAAGGTTGCTCGGTATGTTAATGGTCTGAGATTTAACATTCATCATGAGATGAGTATGTTGATGATTTCTACAGTTGAAGATGCTTATCTGTATGCATTAAGGGTAGAAGATAAGTCGAAGATAAGACAGAGAAATCCTAGAGGAAGGGAGAAATAAGCTAGCAACAATGGAAAAGAGAAGCAAACCATTGAATTTGAACTTGATCAGAAATCACCTAGAAGAGGGAATGGTAGGAAGGAGTTCAAAGGTACTTGTTTCAAACATGTGGTGGCATAGGACATAGATATTTTCAATGTTCTAAAAGAGCTAGCAAGAACATGGAAAAAAATATGGTGGCACATGATGAGAATACTACTGATGAACTTGAGGAAGGTGTTAGCATTTTTCCCTGACCTTGTCAGAGAAAAGGCTAATTAACAAGGATCAAACAAACCCTCCTACACTTCGAGCTCATAGGCTCAGGTGGGTGTACCTATTGGATTCACTTCTTTCAGTGAATCATGAGATGGATTCCTGCCCATCACACTTGATATAATAATCATTCACAGCTCCTTAAACAGAAAGGGAAAATGTTTTGAATAATTGATTGATGAAGAAACTACAAGACAAACCAGAGACTAGTGCCTTATCTATTAGGCAACAGAGTCAAACAGATGTGCAATCCCAGAAAACTTCTAACTCCAAACTCAAAAATCCGAATGAAATGCCTTGCAAACCATTCTTTTCATTTCAATTCCTGGACATCATATTCATATGTAGACTTAGAATTCTCAGAATTCGAAAACAAGACTTACTCTCCTTGAGAGAAACTCAGATTCAAACCCATAGATACCTTGTAACTGGTATATTAACGTGCCTTACAAGTTAATATACAAGAATCAAAACAGACATACAAAGACATTAGACAAGTTTCTAAACAGGGATTTCCTTTATTTTTCATTAAAAATCATCTGAAAATTGTACATTGCAAGACCATGAACACAAAAATTAAGACTCAAAATCCTGGAAGCTTCCCAACAGCATAAATTTCAACATCTATCTATACAATTGAGAAGACAAGAGATATAGAGGAATTTGAGAAAACTAATTTTTTCACTGACACCTATCAATTCCTCCCAAAATATCTGAAATTGATCTCTTCTACAACTGCAAAAATCTGATATGATCTGCACCCAAAAGGATTGCAAAATCCAAATCTTCATCTTAAGATCTTTCCAATGGTATATAACACTTAATATTTCTGATAAAAAATGCTCCCTGAATCACTAAGCAAACTTTGCCTTCCCGTGCACATTTCCTAAATAATTTTGAAATATTTGAAATCTTTTCAATAGTCA
>MU224086.1:122621-137266 GCA_018584345.1 Thuja plicata
ATACACAAATGTGTGAATATGTGTATATGTGTATATGTGTAAATATATACATACACAAATGTGTGTATGTGTGTGTAGACACACATGTGTGTATGTGTATGTATATACACACATGTGTGCATATATATACACATGCGTGTGTATGTGTGTATATATACACACATACACACCGTATTCAAAAAAATTAAGAAATAAACAATTAAAATTATTTATGCATCTTCTGGGTGAACCAAACGGGTCCAGCGCATATTCCGGAAATCATTTCTAGGATATGTATCTTCCATAATTGTATCATCTTCCAGAATTGACCTTATCCAGCATTCGGTATTCCAGCACCCAAACGGGCCCTTACAGGAATTGCAGTCATTCATATAGGTAATATTTTTATTTTCTATTATAAATTATTGAACAAGTTTAAATATTATATTGTAAATATTGATTTGTTTAAATAGTTCTTTTAGTATAATGAACAAGCTTTTATTTGTTTATGTGCTTCATTTGCCTATCCAATAGGACTTATCTATAGTATAATTTTAAATGACACAAGCCTATACAAATTAAAACTTAAAATATTGTTTTAGTCAAAGTCAAATCAACATGTTAAATGCTTTTATTTGATTATTTATAATTATTGTACTTATTTTGAACAGAATATTTACAAGGAAGGTGCTACCAAAATTTTGGTTATTGGTGTGCCTCCATTTGGTTGTTTACCTCAACAAATTACTATGCACAACTTGATTAATGGCAGTTGCATCAATGAGTACAATGAGGTTGCAATTTCTTATAATAAGAAGCTATCAAGTATGATAGAAATGATGAAACCCAATCTTTCGGGTCTTCAAATTGCTTATATAGATATATACGATAAATTTCTCGATATAATTGTAAATCCAAACAAATATGGTAATGTTTTGTTTCCCCTTCATTGTATTTCTAGGAGAATGCATTTAAATTATATTTGATTGATATGTTTTAAAGTTTAAATTAAATATTTTAATCATGATTAATACTTTGTTTAAATAATATTTTATATTTTATATTTTTTGGACTAGATTTGAAGAAGTAAGAAAGGGTTGTTGTGGGACTGGCTTGTATGAGGTCGGTCCATTATGCAATGTTTTCAGTAAATTATGTCCTAATGCATCCACATATGTATTTTGGGATAGTGTCCATCCAACAAGTGCAACATATAGTATTCTAGCTAGTGACTTCTTCAAAGAGATGAAAAGACTTATACAATTCTAAAGAAAGACAATAATGAAATATTGTGTGCATTCTATAATTCTAAAATATTTTCACTATATATATTTTCAATTGACCATTGAAGTTACTAATATGAATATACAATTTTGCAATATAAATTATGGGTTAGAAGACGTGTATTAGTCTTTACATGTACATAATCTCCACATTGTTGTAATGCTTAAATTATTACTTTTGTAATGAGGTTTTTGCTTGAAATATCACTGTTTAATTTTGATAAGATATAATGTTAATATAGCTAATGYGACTTATCAATTAATAAGGTGCTAGAWATTAGTCATTGTAGAAATCTAAAATGACTCTTATTTTAATTAGTAATMAAATAATAAAATTTTAAAAATAGATTTATATGAGATGAGAATAAAATCATTAAAATTTTAAAGAAGAGATTAAGAATTTTTCTAATCAAAATAGAAGTGATGGAGTGGAACTTTTGTTGACATCTATATTATCCTGACATTAATTACTAAAATGTGCAATACAAGGATGATATTTGAAATTTTGACATTGTGATTTCTATAGGATGATAATTTTCACAGTCATTATTTGGTCCAGTAGATAAGATTCTTCCCTATGGATAAATTGATCCACTACTAAAATTAATCTATAGTATTATATCATATATTTTCTTATTCATATATCTATAAAGTTGATGGGTATTTTTGTGCACAACAACTTAGATAAAATATTGATTACTTTATCTCTCTTGGAATAAATCAAATTTTAGTAGATAGAAAATGACCACTACGAGATCTTTATTGCTAGATATTGGCCTTACAAGATAACTCAATTGTTCAATGTAAAAAGGATGTAGATATGGGTAGAGTATAGAACTATCTTTCAAACACCTATTCATTTTAAAACAAATGGAGTCTAGATGTGCAAGACATGGCCCTAGAATGACCAAATAAAGATTTGACTTCATAGGCCTATAGTAGAGAGTTGGTGCAAAATAGGAAACAAGACTACAACTACTAGATTAGACTCTGAACTGGATTTTTGTTGATATATTTTTTATGCAAGTTTGAGTTTGTATAACCAACTTATGGTTGTTTTACCAAATGAAGGTCAGAATGGAAAAAGAATGACCAAAACATGTAGTATTATGTTAATAGAATACTTTGATGAAATATTCTATTAGCTTCTACTGATAAAATATTCTCTTCTGGAAATGGAAAATATTTGGCACCTATGTCAAGTGTATAGATTGATACACATGAATTTTGTGGGAAAATGTGCCTACCAAAAACTTTTCCAAAAATGTTAACTGCTTGAATTTTTGGCAAATGAATTGTCAATATGTAGGTTTTCAGACATTGCATGCATGATGGAAATATCTATTTTTCCCTAAATTTCCTATATTTTTTGCTATCCCTAAGAACTTGCATAAAAAATTGTGCACTTAGAAAAAAGACCCAAAACCTCAAATACTCATATTTTGAAGAGAAATAGCCGATTTTTAGGTTTTAAGACATTGCAAATGCAATGGCGATGTTTGATTTTTGTTAAAGCGCCTAGATTTTTGGTTGATTCATAGATATTGTCTTGATTTTAGTGCCCTTAGTAAAATCACCCAAAACTTCATATGCTTGAATTTTGATGAAACAACAACCAATCTATAGTTTTGGGAAGCTGCAACTATTATGGAAGCCTCTATTTCAGCCTAATGTGCATAGATAATTCTCTTAAGGATGGATCCCTCAAGAATATGGACATAAATTTAGCATGTCTATTGTAATACCATTTAAAAATTGTTGATCCAACCTTACAAATCAAGAATTGTCTGTAAGCACACCACAAATCACAAAAAGGAGATCAAGTAAGAAGAATATTCTCAACAACATAATAATTTTTTTATTGATGCACAAAAAAATGTGTTACAAATGAATAAATGAATTATTATGAATTAATGAATGAAGCCTTAGGCTAAACCCTAAAGAGATATTACATTAGCTAGTGCCAAGTGACACAATCATAATGATTGTGACAAATTAAGATATTATTAGCCTAATTTAATAAAATAAAATGAAAATACCTAATTTTAGCTTAAGTAGATAAAGTAGTTAAAAGACCTAATTAATTAGATAATTAGATAAATAGATAATATCTTAATTATTCAAACTAATCAGATAATTAGATAATGTCTTAACTATTTAAACATTATAGATTGCATATCCTTATTTTGTAGGATCTACTACCTTATGAGGGTCAATATCTTACTCCAATAGGGTATAAGTATATATGGTGAAAAGAAAAGAGAAGAGAAAAAATAAAAATGATAAAAATGGAAAGATATAATAAGGAAGATATATAAAAAAAATTATATTTAATAGAACCTAATATTTTACTAATTGAATGTAATATCAAGTCTATAATAAAAATATATGATATCATAAATTGGTAATCCTCATATATGATGTGCTCTAATAAATGTTAGAATTGATGACACCTTTAAAATTAAATATCTATCTATGTTCTTTCCTATTGCAAACTCTTGTAGCCTCTTTCACTTTCTCTTATGTTGGAATAATCGAAGGGCATGTACTGAGAGGGGAGGGGTGAATCATTACCCTTAAAAATTTTATCAATTAACCTTAGTAATATTTTCTTGCATTACCGACCATTGCTTTTCTACCTTATGCATGTAATATCAAAACATAAATGTAAGTGCATGTAAATAATCATATAAAAATTCATAAAACTTAGTTACACATGACACAAGAATTGGTAACACAGAAAACCCCTATTAGAAGGTAAAAACTATGGTGGGGATGAAACCCACAAAGCTTCACTATCTGCAAAATGGAAGGTGTCACTTAAGGATACAAGTTGTGATCACTTCTGATGATCTTACCCTGTTAGGAGTAACATGTTAAACTTGTTAAGTCTACTCGGTTAAGATATATCAGAAACACAATGTATGTGTGCACTTGGTTAAGAGATTTACAATAAGACTATTAAGTCCACCTTCAAAGGATTTCTTCTATTTGCTACAATTGATAGAGAGTAGACAAAAATACTTATGACTTGATAACTTGCAATCTTGAATTGCTGAATACAGATCCTTTAAGTTCACAAAATTATGTATCACCTAATTGTGATGAATAATACCTTTGTTCTGCTCGGTAGCCTTAAATCTAGTTCTTCATAGCTGAATTCTTCCTTTTGTGTCCTTCTGCATGAAACTCTATGTATGATCAATAGATGTCTTCTACAGCTATAATCATCATGTTCTTGATTCATTATATATCTATATATACAAAGGTTTTGGCCTAATTAAGTTTCACGCTTCACAAGAAAAACTCTATGATCAAAGGTTTACAACTTGACCTTGATCTCCTAGTTTGCATAAATATAATTAGTTAAACTAATTAAATCGACATATTACAGTGTTCTTGATCCAAAAAAATAGTTGTCCAGCTAAGCATAAATCTATTTTAAAGACTAAATTACTTTAGCTAACGTGTAGTTTGAGATCCCCTTTTCTCAGGAATAAAATTTTCTCTCGGTAGACTGGAACTCAGGTTACTCTATGAACTATGCTCTTGTTTTACTCTTTGAACTATTTTTCAGTGATAGTGCTATCAGTGTTCACTGATTTCAGTGATCACTGTGCGAAGACATTTTCGGTGACCTCTACGCTTGACTGAATCTTGCCACTCGGTGATCATGTAACAGATGGTCCAAAAACTATTTCCTTGTATACTAATGACAACTTATGATCCTTTAAGGATTATCAATCTCCCCCTTTGGCATTAGTATCAAAAATTGATATGTGCAAACTGATATGTTCAGTATATACACCAAGTGTTTACCTTGTCAATGACTCCCCCTATGTGCATGCCTTGGTACAGTGTGTGTACATGTTTTCCCCTTTTGTAAGGTATGTACATTTTCCCCCTTTGTTAATTTATACATATATTTTCCCCCTTTTTTGAAAATAATTACAAAGGTGGAGTACTTACAGCTTGTCAAATATGTGGGCATGATATTTTTGAATGTCTGTCATCGGCTTCTCCCATTACTCCTTGAGGTGCTCGAGGTTCATGTTCTCCAAAGTGATTTTGGCATGCATGTCATAGATACTCTCGGTGACTGACATCTCTGGGGTGGCAATTAACATGTTTTTAAAAGTCATGTGTTTCAACAGCAATGTGAGATTCGGTAGTAACATAGCTTGGAGCTCGGTTACCTCATCTCTGATTTTTCTTTCAGCCTTTTTTATCTCAAGTATCAACCGTTTTTATTCTACAATCTTCTCATAATGCAATTGGAATGCATTTTCCTCGGTTGTGAGACTTGGTGCACTAGCTTTAAGATCTTCGTCTATTTTAGTTATCTTTTCACTATGCTCGGTAGTGAAATGCTCCAGTGTGCACAACTTTTGAACTAAGTTAACTACTTTTGATATTATTGGTTCCAATGTAGTTACTAGCTCAGAAATTTTTACCTTGTTTTCTGCCACTTCTTGGCTGATCTTTTCTGTGAGCTTGTAGTGACACTTCTCTTCTGCATGTTCCTCAATGACCTTGTCAGCTTCTACATTCTGTGATGTTATGGCCTCAGTCAGAACTACTATTTGATCAAGGATGGGTGCATTTTGACCAATCTCTATGTCAGGAACTATCTGCAATAGGATTTCCTTTGTAGTATCCAAGACTTTTCAATTTTTGTGCTCCTTCTTGAGCTTGTCCTGTATTGCCTTCCTTTTGCATAGTTCTCCATACTTTGTCAGTGACTCAGGATCCAGTGTTCTTGGATCAAAGTTGGGTATATCAATGATTTCTTCAAGTGTGACTGGTGCTTTACTCTTTTTCTTCTTCTTTAGAATATTGCTTATAATGGGGGAATGTGGAACAATTGCTAGAGCCTTGTGTTTCTTTGTTTCTTTCTTTGATTGCTCGGGAGGTGTGGTGCCTTTTCTAGGTGGCTTGGTCAGCACCTGTTGGTCGATTGTAGATGTCTCTACTTGAACCTTGTCTTGACTTGAAACCTTTTCTTCCTTTCCACTGTCCTTAGTAGATGCATCATTCAGTTTTCCTACACTATTATCTGTCGTGTCCTTTTCCCCTTGTTCATCACCTATGTCCATTGGTGTGTCTGGTTCAGTCTCAGGTGTTTTCTCCTTATCTTCATTGATTATATTGATAGCTTGTATCAATAAAGACATGTTACCTGGTACATTTTCCTATGCAACATCTGTTGTCTCATTTTATTTTGTTTTCTTGGTGGCAACATTTACATCTTCATCATTCTTGGGATCATCATCAGAATCAATATGAGTTATATCTTTTATTGTGATATCTGGTGTTTCCCCTAATGATTGTAATATCTGAGGTATGTCATCCATGGCCTTACTTGCCTCTGTTGTCAAATCAATCGGATTGACATCCTCAGTATCATTGATGAAAATGTGCTCAGGGCTAAGTGTGGCCTCTTTCTCCTCAGGGTGAGAAATTTTGGTTATATCTTGTTCCTACTCGTGTGGATTGAAGATTTCATTCCAAATCTCATTACTTTCTTTGTCAATGTCTTCTAATCTGCCCTGTAGTACTTTGTATGCTCTTGTCTTTGCAAAAAAATTATTTGCATGCTCCTTCATTGTTGAATCAATTTCTTCAATTGTGGACTCGGGCAAGAAAGTAACTAGGGATATTTCCCTCATATGTTTCTCTGTGTGCAAGGCATATGTCCATCTTTCTGATATTTTATCATTGAGCTCTTGTGGAATATTCTTGTTGAATTTTATAGGTACATACTTGTATGAAACCATTTCCTTAATTATGGCCTCTTATATCTTATTCTGATTCAAGGGAGACAAGGTTAGCCATTGTCTAATCTTGTAATGTGATATGTTGCCTATGTTGATGATTGACTCTGCAACTTCATCAATTGTCTTAGGTATCTTGGCCTTTTCCGCTTCGATCCTTTGTTCTCTTTCATCCCTGAAAGTATCATCCTTGTCTTCTTTTCCTCTTATATATCTCCTTCTTTGCCTCAGTAATGATTGCTCAGTTTGAGGCTTTCTTTTCTGATAAGTCCTCATAGTACATTTCTTTACTGGTGGTGAGTCTTCCTCTTTTGTTGTTTTGCTTTTGGTTCTTGATGCAGCTAGTACATTTGTAACCTTTGTTTTCTTAGCTGGTGGTGCATCTGATTCAGTAGACTCGAAGTCACTTAACTCTTTACCTTCATCGATGGGTGATTGTCCCTCAGTGACATCTTGTTCCAACTCTTCATTATTTACTGAACATTTCTTTTGAAGAGTATTTATTATTTTTGTCTTCTTTCGGTCTATCTTCTTCACTACTAAGCTAGTCTTGATTCTAGAATTGGCTTCCTCATATGTGCCAAATCTGCTCAATGATTTGTCCACTGGTTCATTCAGTAAGGATTCAATAGCCTTTGTAGCCTGATCAATGTTGATCTCATAGTCCAATGATGGTAACCGGGTTGTTCTTGGTATAGCTGGTTTGATAATTGTTGTATCAGTGTCCACTATGAAACATATTTCTTCTTTGTATTGTTCAACCAGTTGTGTAGGGATTCTAATTTTCTTCTACATTCTATCCTTGAAAGTGGTGAAGTATGCATCCATTATAGATGTGAAGTTATCCCCTAGTGACTTAATGAATTCACTAATCTGTGCAGTTATTTGTCGGGTTGTGTCCCAAGTGACATTACCAACAGAAGGGAATAATTTTTGAAAATAGAAGAATGTGCACATAAGGAGGGAATCAAACTTACATGTATTAGATCTGGATAATCTAATTGTCCTCATGTTTTCTTCTAGTTGCTTCAGTAGCAGCTCGGATAAGTCCAGTTGAAGTCTCTTCTTCACAATCTTATAAGCAATGTCAACTGCTCCACATGCTATGATGTTCATTCTACTAGCTTGGAATATCCTGTACCCAATCACACATGCACCAAAATTTATTTCAGGGTTGGTGATTGTATTAACTTTCAATCCTCTTCCTTCCCATTCTGCCTTAGTTTTTTTATCTCAATGCATGGAGGGTGTTTTAGGGATTTTTCCTTTTCAGCTATTGGATAACTAGCTACAGCATGAATCACATCCTTTGTGATCAGTTTTGCTTCATCTAACCACATTTTTCTATCATGTACCTAGATAAGTACAATGTGTATCCATTCAGTCTTGAACTCTCTCAGGAATAGTAGGGCATTGGTTAACCCTTTCACCTCAATGTGCTTGTGTTCATCTTTCAGCTTTCCATCCTTGCATAGCTTCTAGTAAGCTTCTTCAATCTAAATATCTTCAATCTCTGCAACCTTGTAGTGGATGTATGTGCGGATATCTTCAACTAGAAAAACCCTAGGAGGGATACTTGAAAATGCTCCCTTGTCATCGGGTTGAGAAGAAACCTCATGCAAAAACTTATAGTTAGGATCCTCACAGTTTGTGTTCTTAATCGGGTTGATCTTCTTATCCTTTTTGTTCTTCATCTTTGAGACTTGTGAGGTATTTGTCATTGTTCATGAAATATTTAGGGCTTCTTGCAAATAAACTGTTAGCTCGGTGAGTCTAGATACTCACTTGATCTTTATTGTGGATGGTTGAAATCTGTTGGACTAGCCTTTGAATCTGTCATGAATCATTCTGTAATCTTGTCGCTCTTAGTCGCTCCTCTTTGCTCTGTTGTTTTCACTTTATCTCTTGGTGGATGAATGATCTCTTTGTTTCCCTATTTATAGAAAATAACCTAAGTGGTGCATTGAATGCTTCATCTGCCACTCAGTTGATGAAACAAGGATGCTGAGGTATCATACCAAAGTCTTCATCCTCGATGAGTATACAATGCTCGGGGTATGTGACAACTTATTTGTACTTTTCACATGTTCACCGATGGTTCTTGGTATGTAGCAAAGATTTTATTTTCTTTCACATGTTTATCGATGATGCTCGGTTTATATTGATAGCTTGGTTGTTTTTCGTATGTACACCAATGATGCTTGGTATGTATGGACCGGCAAGATTAGATTCACAAAATCATAACAAGTAATACAATAGTGCATCTCCATTCATGCTAATTTGGCATATTATCAATGAATATTTGAACTGATGTAAAATATAGCTTTGTACAGTGCAGTTTCATACTTACTTGTATTGCTTAGATGGGGGTGGTTAAATCACCAGATCTAATGGATGAGGTGTCACCTACTGTGGCACTTGGTCTAGCATCATTTTTTCTTGAAGCTTTCCTCCAGATTTGATTTCTCATTCTCCTAATATCTATAATAGTGTTTCCATTAGAAAAAGTGTTTGACTCTGTCACTCAGTCTTTGTAGTCCTTGCTTAGGTGACTGACCTTATGAAAGTGTAAGCATGCAATTCTGGAGTTAGTCCAATTCCACGATCTTTGTATCCATTTCCTCATGCAGTTTTCAGCTATGTGTCCATATCTACTACATGTTATGCAATTTACCCATGTGTTGTAATCCCAAACATATGAGTTACCGACTCTTCTCAATTTATAAGCATTTTATTTCTCTTTCAGTTTCCATACTTGCTTTTTCTTTTTCCTACAGTCATGAGATGTGTGGCCATGTATTTTTCAAGTAGGATAATAATTTTCCATGTAGGATTCCTTCTTTGTTTGTTCACCTCAGATCTGCATTCATATTCTTTATGTCCATGCTTGTTACAGTTATAACAATTACCTATGAATTTAGAAGTAGATTTAGGAATACCTTTAGTGTTTCTCTTGCAAACATTTGATGTTCGGCCTAGTTTTCCATAGTGATTGCATGAATGCTTCTTTTCTCTTGGATTTGTGTAGACATTCCTTTAATCAGATTGGTTTGATGATTTTCCATGCTCGGTATACCCTAAACTGGTATTGTTGTTGAGTCTTCTTTGTCCATTCAGAAATTCATCCATTCTCTTTGTATTGTCTTCAGCTTTCCTAATCATATCATTATGTTGTTTCTGAATCCTCACTTCATGCTTTAGTTTCTCATTTTCTTCTCTTAATTCACCAATAGCTTCCAATTTCCCTTTAAGTTCCATGTTCACTTGGTTGGCCTCATGACTCATAAGAACTATTTGATTGGTGATCTCATGGTGATGTTCAGTAAGTCTTTGTTTCTCAGATTCTTTCTCTTGCAACTTCTCAGTGATCTTCCTCCTATCATCAATAGCTAAACTTCTTTCTTGTTCATCTTGTTTAGAATTATTCATAACATCAATCATTCTTACCATTTGTGTCTCTTGACCAATTTGTATTACCTTCACTTGTTCAGTCAGATGTTGATTGATTTCATTCAAACTTGTAATACTTCCTTAAGATGTTTCAGATGTATTACCAGATGCAGACCTTGATGAATCAAATAAATTAGGTATCTCTTCTTCATGATAGTCAGTTTAATTGTAGTGAGATGCCATGACTTTTATTTCATCCAATAATTCTTTCATCTTGTTTCTTGCTTCTTTGTATTGCTCAAAGAAAATCTATATCTCCAACTTCTATTTTTCAATATTTTTATCAAGCTTATACCTTTCCATTGTATGATATTTTCTCTCAAGTGATTTAAAATTTTCCAAATAAGATATCTAGCTCTGATACCAATTGTTTGAATAATGGAAGGGTGTGTACTGAGAGGAGAGGGGTGAATCAATACTCTTAAAACTTTTATCAATTAACCTTAGTAATCTTTTCTTGCATTCCCGACCATTTCTTTTCTACCTTATGCATGTAATATCAAAAAATAAATGTAAGTGCATGTAAACAATCATAGAAGCATTCATGAAACTTAGTTACACATTACACAAGAATTGGTAACGTAGAAAACCCATGTTAAAAGGTAAAAATTGCAGTGGGGATGAAACCCACAAAGCTTCACTATCTGCAAAATGGAAGGTGACGGTTAAGGCTACAAGTTGTGATCACTTCTGATGATCTTACCCTGTTAGGAGTAACATGTTAGACTTGTTAAGTCTACTTAGTTAAGAGATTTTAGCAGCACAATGTATGTGTGCACTCGGTTAAGAGATTTACAATAAGACTCTTAAGTCCACCTTTGTGAAGGATTTCTTCTATTTTCTACAATTGCTAGAGAGTAGACAAAAATACTTATGACCTGATAACTTGCAATCTTGAATTGTTGAATACAGATCCTTTAAGTTCACAAAATTATGTATCACCTAATTGTGATGAATAATACCTCTGTTCTGCTCGGTAGCCTTGAATCTAGTTCTTCATAACTGAATTCTTCCTTTTGTGTCCTTCTGCATGAAACTCTCTATCTGATCAATATATGTATTCTTTGGCTACAATCATCACGTTCTTGATTGATTATACATCTATATATACAAAGGTTTTGACCTAATTAGGTTTCCCACTTTACAAGAAAAACTCTATGATCAAAGGTTTACAACTTGACCATGATCTCCTAGTTTGCATGATTATAATTAGTTAAACTAATTAAATCCACATATTACCGTGTTCTTTATCCAAAAAAATAGTTGTCCAGCTAAGCATAAATCTATTTTAAAGACTAAAGTGCTTTAGCTGACGTGTAGTTTGAGATCCATTTTTCTCGAGAATAAAACTATCTCTCGGTAGACTGGTGCTCGGGTTACTCTATGAACTGTGCTCTTGGTTTACTCTTTGAATTCTTTGTCGGTGATAGTGCTATCTGTGTTCACTGATTTCGGTGATCATTGTGCTAAGACATTTTCGGTGACCTCTACACTTGAATGAATACTGTCACTCGGTGATCATGGAACCGACGGTCCAAAATCTTTTTCCTTGTATACTAATGACAAATTATGATCCTTTAAGTACTATCACTCTTATTCTATTTTTATCTCTAGTACCAGGGGATAAAAACAAAACTTCAATTATCTAGGCATAAAATATCTAGTTTCTTACCCATACTTTCCAACAATGAGGTATACCCTTTCATCATCATATCTATTATTATATAAAAACTGCTCTTGATGATATTCATTTATAAATAATTTCCCTAGATTCAATCATCCATGTGTTGGTTAATACCTTGATGGTGTAACTATCACGATAATATTTGTATACCTATTGTTAATTTATATACAACTATTTCTCCTCATTTGTATATATCTTTGTATTTACATCACATGAATCATCAAGCTTTTTACTATTTTCTCAAATATGATATCATAGCAAGTGGAAAGTTATGGAAGATAGATATGAGTGTTCAATTGATTAAGGAATCCAAATTATGAGTATGAATGAAGATTGAACATGTTGCAATGTGATTACCATGTCATCTACATGAGAAAAGACTTATCCAATTTCATAGATATCTCTAATGAACTAGAATATAGTGTTTTTGTCTTAGTTTTCTCCACATATTTTTTCTCCACCAAATTTTCAATTTTCTTTTCTTCCATGGTGTGCGATTCAGGATGATTGTTTCAAAGTGGATTGGTCAGGGTATTGTTTTGTTGAACCATCTGTATATATACATTATATATACCATTGAACAATTTTCTCATTTTATTCCTTGTATTCAATCCTTGTGTCTGATAATAATAAAAAACTCTAGGGTGAAATCACAATAGTGTGTCCCACTTTTCAGGACAAAGGATTTCAAACTTTCAATTTTTTTATATTTTTGGTGGCTTCGTGCAAAGCTTCATCTTTGCGTGAAGTGGTTAATAGGATTTGCGTGAAGTACCTTGCATGGGTTACTACACGCGAAGTACCCTGTGTGGGTTTCTTCGCGCGAAGCCTACACTTCACGCAAAGTACCCTACATGGGGTACTTCGCGTGAAGCCCCACTTCGTGTGAAGCCATTTTTCGCCAAAATTTGTATAAATTTCTGACTACCCATTTTATTTTTATTACTCACTATTTGAAATTTTGTGGACCCGGGGCTTAGAGCGAACCAGTGACGACCAGTACGATGTCAGCACCTCCCGAGATTCTTCTACCTCTTGTGATTGTTAGTAGTATTAGGTACACACATTTTTCTCATTTTTTATTATAAATTGTATGTTTTATATTTATTTTAGTTAATTATTTGTTTTAAATAATATTTAGTTTGTATAAATGTTAGAAAATGATAGTTGAATTTTAGAATATGTTAGAAAAATATAGTAGTATGTTAGAAAATCATAGTAGAATGTTAGAAAATGTTATAAAATGTTACAAAATATTTGAAAACATTAAAAACCCGTAGTATATGTATGTTTGCAAATGTTAGAAAATTGTAACTTAGTATACATTAGAAAATATTAGCAAATTGTAACTTAGTATACATTAGAAAATATTAGAAAATTGCATAACTTAGTATATATAATAAAATTTTAAAGTTTAGTATACACTAGAAAATATTATCAAATTATAATTTAGTATACATTAGAAAATTGTAACTTAGTATACATTAGAAATTATTAGAAAATTGTAACTTAGTATATATTTGAAAATTGTAACTTAGTATACATTAAAAAATATTAGAAAATTGTAACTTAGTAAACATTAGAAAATATTAGAAAATTATAACTTAGTTATAATTAGAAAACATTAGAAAACCGTAATTAGAATGTTAGCAAATGTTATAGAAAATTGTAACTTAGTATGTTAGAAAATGATAGAAAACCATAGTAGGGTATGTGCAAGATCATGGGGGGCCAAAAAGTGGCGATGTGAAAAAAATCCACTTTTCACTCGTCCAAAAGTGCATAAAAGTGCTTGTTGACTTTTTAGTAGGCCTGGGTGTCAGTGCACCTGGGAAAACCTGACACCAAAGCACAAGCCTAATCGGGTACCTGAAAATATCGGGTACCCGAAACCTGTGGCATAAATCAAAAACCCGCGAGCCGCTTTCCTCATTTCTCTCATTGCTTTAGGTTTGGAAAACGGCTAGATATATCATATACACAATTTTTTTGGGTACCTAATTGCTCCAACAACAAATTTGACTCCATAGTTTATCCGGTAAGTAAATTCTTGTTATGTCTGGATTGATTTTTTTAATTTTCATGTTAAATGTAATTTTTTTGGTAAAAATGGGGTTTTGTATTGATTTTTTTAATAATATATGAAATCAATTTGAAATTTATATTTGTATATTATTTAATCAGGCATGGCTGACAACAATGAAGATAATAACCCTCCCCCGCCAAATAATGATCTCCAAAACAATCCAGAACCACTTCAAAACCCTCAATCTTTAGAGGATTTGATACAAGAGAATCTGAACACTATACGAGGCTTCAAAAACACGTATAATAATATATCTACCTTTGCTCCTATGCTTGCCACCCTAAATACCATTGTTGAAAACATTGACACCCTTACGCAGCAACATAATGCTGCTCTTCATTAGCGTGATGATATGCACACCCAATTTGATGACGGGCTTGACCATGATG
>MU224086.1:173785-190275 GCA_018584345.1 Thuja plicata
ACACATTCACACACTGTGAGATTTTTTAACACTTCCTCCCACACTTGGTCATATTTATAGTCTTTCCTGGTTCCTTCTTTCTCTTCTCTTCCTTCCTTTTTTGTCCTTTCGTTTGTTTGTGTTTTCTAGGTCTTTTTTTTCTCCTTATTATTATTATTATTATTGTTATTATTATTATTATTATCTTTATTATTTCGATTACTATTATTATTATTATTATTATTATAATTATAATTATTATTATTGTTGTTGTTGTTGTTGTTGTTGTTGTTATTATTTTATTTGGTAATTCTTTGTTTTTTTTTTGTTCTCAGGTAGTCTTTTCCTTCCCCTCAGTTTTTGTGCCTTCTTTCTCACCCCAACCTTCCTTTTATCTTCTGAGTGATGCCAAGTTTGCAACTTATTTTTACACATCCTTTTTTCTCTTATATCCTTATGATGGATCATGGAGTGTGATCCGAAATGTTGATGCTTAAAAACATACACAATCAAAAACCAGAAATCATAGCTCAAACTTCAAATTACTTAAAACAATCAAACACATCCTATGACCTGCACCATTAAGAAATTTCTGCCTTAACAATGCATGAGTGAGACATATTTAGAGGAAAACACGGTAAATGCATCAAATCATTCATCCATAACATTAATACAAAAGAGATTTGGGAAGCAAAACTGCTGCTCTTCTTTTAAAATGTAAAGGAATTTCTACTAGAACTGTAAAAATGCTTCATATGAGCTAGAAAATCTTCTTCTTTCTGTTGTGTGCAATAAATCTAAGAAAAAGGAATTGAAAAAGAAAGAAAAAATTTTATACAAAAGAGTCCAAACGCAATTGAAGACTTGAATTGGGCTTGAAGTGGAAGAATCTCCTTGAATCATGCTTGAACTAATGGTCTTCATCCTCAAACTCTCCTTCAAAATGCATGAAATATCCTTTTGGGTCGTACAAGCATAGAAATCCCACAAAAAGGGGGGTGAAACTAAAAGAAACATGAATTTAAAGGCCTGGAAAACCTCCTTGACTGATGTACAACTTATAAAGGGGCCTCTAACTGCTCTTGAAATGCCATATTCTTCTCCAAAACTCCTCATTTTCAGGCCTTAATTGCTCCTAACTTGTTGATGATTACCCTTGTCCTATTTGATCACCATGATAAGTCTTTCTTCATTCTTATGGATAAGGTCTTTTCTCTGTCCTCAACATGATAGTATTACCTTTGTTTATTTTAATATTTTCATATATGTGTCCTTTCATGTTTGATTACACTGTCCTTATGACTTCTTTCCACTTTTTTTTGTGACTCCCATTTGACAAGATAACAGCATCTCGACATGATAACAACACTCATATGTCCATCTCCATGCTTACTTCTTTTGAAACACTATAACAACACTATATTCTGTAACTGTGACTGTATCTAACTCTGTTGTTCTTCAACAAATTGTTGTTCTTCAAACTTAAATTTTCTGTCTTTTTTATCTGATAACATGCATCTGATCATTTATTTGTTGTATATGTCTTCATTGTAAACCACTATTCTAACAATGCCCCTTGATCTATAATAATCAATGTTTTCTTGCTACTGTTTGAGACATTGTAAGCACTATCTTTACATCATTGAAGGCATTGCGGCTTAATGTTCTGATTACTATATTTATACATTGTTTTTACATTGTAGACCCTTGTTCATTTTCATGAATGACTGTCATTATATATTCTATCTCATACTTTTCTTTTTTTTATGTGGCTACCTTTCATCATTGCATTTGTATTGTTTTTAACACTTAGTTATTGCTTTTTTTCATCTTACTGTGGCTTCTATAGCAGCATCAAGATACATTTTTCTCACTTTCATGACATTGATAATAATATCACTGTATCTCATGACAATTTTGTACCTTCTTTAGGTCTGAGGTTTGCTTTGTAACATTGCATTGTACTAATCATACCCACTGCTCTGTATCACTGTTTACAACATATCTTTGGTCACTGTTTTAACACTTTATTGTGTCTATCAATATTCTTATGTCATATAACAACATTTCTCTAATTTCAATGTTCTACATGACGGCCCCTTTTGACTGGCCACCATCATTTGATCATTTTCCAATCATAATTGTCCTAATATTTGTGCTCAATTGGTTGTGTGAGCATTGATCCTATTCTTCATAGCTTTCACTGTTACATCTTTTAGATATCACTGCTCACTGTGTCTACACATTATAACACTAATATCTCTCTTGAAATGCTCTTTCACTAATTGCAATGTATTTCCACTATTTTCCAACAATACCTTGTAACTTTGTTCTTGTTCACAATCTTTGAATACATTTCAAGGCATTGGTATCTATGTTTTATATTGATCTTTGTGGTTTCTAATGTTTGAACGGCTTCATTTGACAAGAACCCTTTATGATTTGTCTCTTACTATTCTGAGATTTCCTCATCAACTGTTTGATCTCATAAACTATTGTGAACAGTGAACAAAATCATCATAACTAATGTTATCATTGTTTTCAAGAGTGTTTTATAAGAGATAATGGAAATCAACATCTCTTGGAAAATATGGTGTTGGTTTAAGACAAAACTCTATCTTTCACACGGAAACTCTCACTGTCTTCTCATTACACTTGAGCTTTTCATGCACGAATCTACTCTTTCTTCATTGAAATCTACTTCTTGCATTAAAATTAGGTATTTGCTCTTCATCAACATGTTATTCAATCATTAAATGTGCACCCCCCGTCATGGATCTGTTGTCTCATAATTTACCTATATTGTTCATTTATGTATTCGCTGCTCTTGCCTTATCTTTGATTAATGGAAATGTTCTCTTTATACCAGCAATACATGTTATTCATTTTCCACTGATTTGGCACTTTGTTTGATGGATCTTTTGTTCTCCTTTTATGAATACCCCTGCCCTAATATGGATCTGGGTGTTTTCCATTGTGACTGCTGCTTGGTAGTCATGAGATCTGCTCCTTATGTATTTTTTTCTATCTTCTTAGACCAGTCACTGCCTTATCTTTATTGTAACAACTGTTCCTCCTCATGCAAGCTGCTCCCTTCGCTAAATTGCCACCATTTTTGCATTAGAGAAGCTGTAAAAAGAAAGCTTGGGCATATTTTAGGGTTGTATCTTGTAAAATTATTGCATCTGCATGCAAACATCTTTCAAATATGTTTCTCTACTCTTTCCTCATGTCTGATGAGAAATTTTATTTAATGATTATTCATGTTCTTGGAGGCATGGAAATTGTTAAATCACCTTTACACAATTGAATTATGTTAGGGAATGATAAAGCCGGTAAAATACGTATAAACCATCCTTTCCATTGTCCCCAATAAACCATTCTTACCCCTACATAATTTGGCAAACTTTGCAATAACAGCCCCTGCCTTGACGACATAATTTGTATCTTTTTTCTATTCCCTAATGGAATCCGATGCAAGAAAATCGTTATTCGGTTGTGGTTTCTTTGGATTCCACTGCATCTTCTTGTGGATTGGCCTCACACTGTTGGATTCTCTATGCTTTCTACTACCACATCTCATACACAAAAATTTAATTTCCTCCACTTCAATTATATGTTTCCAAATTTTGTCTAAGGCACATAACCGTATCTCTGCGAGCATCTTCCTTACAGCTGCTAAATTTATCCTAACATATTTATATAGATCCCCACTAATGAGATCTTCATCAATGTCAATCAGAGTACCCAAGGATCTCCCTATTTTCTTCAAGCATTCCTTGGACCAGTATTTGATTGGTAAGTTATACAATCGCACCCAAGTAGGAGAATCATACAAACAACATTCCATTGAATAGAAATTAAGTAGCCACTTCTGCATGTACAAAGGATCTTCATTCATAAACCACACACCCCCATTCAATACTTTGTTTTATTCCTCAATGTTTGCAAACTAACTATTAAGAAGTTATTTGGAAGGAATTTAACAATGCACTCCGATCTCCATCTCTCAGCAATCCACTTTTTAATGGAAGCCCTATCTTAATGCCACCCTACAAATCTACATTGGACAACCAAATCCTTCATTAATTGATTATGAATGATGTTGTTATTATCTATTATGACTAATCCTTTGATCAGATAATTCCTCCTTTATATTGATAATCTTAATTATCATTCAAGCCGCTATCTTTTTCACTAGTCGATACTTAACCAGCTGACTTCATCGATATCATTACTCTCCTCCATTGTATATGCCTTAATCATTTACCTATCTATATATCATATAATACTCGATGTCTTCAAAGATAATTGTTACATCTTCATGGGCTTATTAATGCTTGATTCTTGGCCTTCTCTAGTTTTGGTCGATCCTCAACATGATACTAGGTAATGGCAGATCAGATGCTTGCTGCGATTATATTGATCCTCATGATCCTTTGATGGTTAATCCCCCTCTTCCCTATCCCTAGTCTCGCTGACCATTTTATATACCATGGTCTCCCGGAAAGGTCGTGACTCGTGATTTTTTCCTATGCCAAGTCCATTTTCACTGTATAATGTCTGTTGGCATTCTTGCAGACCTTTTATGTACTCTTACATGTATTTCCATTATTATCATGCTTTCTAATAATGACTCATTTCAAAAATAGCACTATTCTCAGATGACTATGACAGCCACATCTAGGTTCATTGGTATCTCAGATTGTCATGCTCTTCATTTCTTGATAATTCATTTCTCGGCTCCCTTACAGACCTCCATGCTTGATATGAACATATTCTTGATCTGTATTGACTATGTATCCTTCAAGGAAAGATTTTGTCTTTTCTTTGACTATTAGAGATTTTGGCTGCTATCAACCAGCCACAACTCAACAATTCTTTGTAGAAACTTTACAACTATTTGACCACAAAATTCAGCAATAAATACTAGGTTCAAATGACTTATATTTTTCCATAAATACTCCTAACACTTTTTTCCCTCCTTATTTGGATCCCACAAATTCAAAGGTCACAGCCAGCTAGTAGGAATCCGTAATTTTCTAAGTATTGATTGAAATTAGATTCATGTTAAAACCACCATCAATAATTTTATTTTTTAAATTTCTCACGAGTATCTCAATGTGCATTACTCTTGGTCTTTGGGAAAATTTTACTATCAAGATCATACGGTTGATCACTCAGTCTCTTGATGATGGGTGCTCAATTATGGGATTGATCTTTTTGATCTCTTTTGACTTAGAATTAAATGCATGATTAAGAGTATAGATTTGTTCACTTATTCTCTTGTCAACAAGCACTTGACTATAGGTTTGATCTCCAAGCTCTCTGTCATGTCTTTGTTTGGAATTAGATGTGTCATAGCATGCTTGATATTGAAATGTTCCAAAGAAAATAATAACAAATAGAAAGCAAACACACAAGGAATTTTGAACAATAAATTTCTTCGACACCAAAACTTATTTCAATTTAGAATTTGAATACACAAAACCACATCTCCCGAGATTGAAAATATTGCACCTGTTCTTTAATGATATTTTTGCGTTTGGAGTCGCAGAAAGATGAATTAAACATTCTTGGATTGAAGGGAGCTCAATGATGTTTGGTTTGACACTTCGGTTCTTGTCACAACAGTACTACTGGTGATACTTTGACCATTCACTGAGTAATTGTCTACCTTGAATCACATTGTTGTCAACTACAAAGATTTTGCACCGTATGTGAAAATGAACAATCACCACAAGTATATGGAATGCCACAATTTTCTAATGGATTTATGGCCACTACTGAGTCCAAATCAATGACTTATCCAATCTGACTGGAATTGACTTTGTTGTGGCAGCCTCAGAATAGTTCATGTTGGCATGTATATGTTTACAGTTTTTCCAATAATTGACTTTTCATATTTGCGATTATAAAGTTGGAGATTTAAAATAGTTTATACCACCAACTATATAGAAAATTCTCTTGTGATAGCTGGCCAACATGAATTGCATTGCTGCCAACTCGTAGTTACAGACTGAATCCTTTATTTGTCTCATTGCACAAGACACAGACAATATGCACTCAATTCAAAACCAAATGTTACCATCTTGGGAGGCATGTCTTCAAAGAGACATGACTCTTTGGAGAGGCATGCTCCCCTTCAAGAGAATGGTTGTGGTATAGTAAACTGCCAATAACATCCTTTCGTTACATATCGAATCACATTATGAATCGATTCACAAACAATCAATTACTTAATCGATATTATAATCTTTGATAAGTCTTGGTTGATTTCTCTTAATCCGCATGTCTATTAATTTGCAATAACACATATTAGTATATGATTGATTATGTTAATTGATTCTTATTAATCAATCTGCCTTAATGATTCATTATATTAATCGATTTATGATAATAGATTCACTTTAATTGATTTACAATCAGATTCAATACATTAGTTGATTCACATAATCAATTGCTCTTGGTCGATCCAAGGCATGATCAATCCATTTGATCATTTTATCAATAACATAAAATATCAGTGGTTTGCAATGAAAAATATAATCATCTTCAAAATTACACGATTTATATAACACCATAATCGTGTATATATATTTAATTATATATCTATATATATCATTAAACATATATATACATGATTATTCATAATCATGTTATGATTAATATGCTCAAGGAAAATACATAGATCAGTATATATGAAAAGGATAGAGATCAAATGTTCACTTATCCATTTGATTTCATCAATTAGATTTATCTGACCGAAGCAACAAACATTAACATCATGGACTAGTATGAGATCTGGCACTCCTGTAATAGTTCTTGTGTATATCAATGATTCCTTGTAATTAACAACTTGTAGCGACAATCAACTCAATCTCATTGAATTATTGTTCACAATGGCTCACTGACAGTTCAAGATTGACAGTTTATTCTAGATGGCTCAACCCTTCTTTTGGCCAAATCTTCTATGCTTCTTCAAGTTGTAAATTCATTGCCAATTGGAGAGTTCACAAATTTACCTAGATCAATAGCAAATTGGGCTGGTTAATTAATTTACCTCTAAAATTGTGTTTTCTTCAACTTCAATGTTTATATCAATAGACAAGAGAATTCAAAACTTCCATGATTAATTGCTTTCAAAATATCTCCTTTTATACTATCTTAATTAGCCTTTGCCTCGAAAAACATTTTGAATTCAAATGGGTCATTAGGAGGGAAAATTAATGAAGTGGCCCTAATTAATATTTTATTTTGAATTCACTAGGCCCTCCTTGAATAGTAATATTAATTAATTAATTAATTTAATTCCCTTGTCACCTTGGAGGGGACATTGCAAATATTGGGAACATGTTTTGGTGTAGCTACATTAGTTATAGCATTCTTGACTTGAGAATGCTTTGTTGTTATTTTATTATTAGATTCCATATGGCCTGTCATGCTACTTGTTTTCTAAAACAATACCTCTATTTATTGGCCACAACTACCTACACTACTACCCTTTCTTGTAGGAGTTGTTCCTTGTGTGTCCTTGTGTTGAGCCAAGCAATTTTCTTTGTTTTGGCTCTAGTTGTTTCCATTAGTTCTCTTTCCTCAAATGTGTAAGGACACCTCTCAATATGCACCAAATATTTTTGCATTCCTCTCCACTGAGTAATTTAGTCAAAAAAAACTTGCATGAATGTCATATTCAGGCATTATGTCAAATAATTTACATGCATACAATAATAGGAGACTTTTTGCTGTAGTTAACTGATTTTGTCAAACAGTTTGTATGAATTACATTTGGAGAGTTCAAACTGAAACAGTTCATGAAAGATTTTTTTTTCTTTAAATTCAATACCTTAAACATTTAGAAGCTCAAGACATACACCAAAAATGACAAAGCAAAGTATCATATTTCTAGCATTCACACTTGAGTTTGAATACAATAATTTTCTGCAATGAAGAATAGAAATGAACAGTAGATAAAGGACAAGATATCCCACAAATTAAGTGCTTCACAACATACCCAATCTCCATTGTATGAACAATAATAATGAATTCTGAGATGAAACAGTCTAAGATACACAACAATAAGATAATAGAAGACTGTGTCATTAACTAGGTGCTCACACCAAGACTTGAACAACCTTCAACATATTGCAAATTAAGGGCCATGATCAAGGATAAAGAACACTTCCAGAACAAAGGACTGTAATATCCCACCTCAAATTTGCACAATGAATTCCTTTACTTTGTCAAATACTATATCGTTGCAACATCCCCAATAGGGTATTATCTAAAATTCAGATTTTTAACTTCTGATTCCTTCCCTTATTGTTGATTGTGTTTTTTTTTATTTTCAGACTGATTAGACACTTATTATAGCCAATAAATAATATCAAATACATCAAATTAAAATATAGAAGTCTTAAATAACATCCAAACATGGGCCAACGTGACAATCATGCCATTGTAGTCCCAAAATCATATTAATTCCCTAGGAATTATACATGCCATATCACGACAAATGAACAACAAATGTTGAAATCATCCTCCTAGAAGTCATGCCAAGTTTAGGGCATGAGACCCTAATGCAAAGTGAAAAAAAACCAACAAGAATGCTACTCCAAATGTGGCCTTCAGATCTTCTCCAAGGGCTCTTATGAGTTAGGGTTAAAGGAAAGCCTAGACAATGAAGAAATCTCCTTCTAAAATGCCAAATTGCTCCTCTCAAGTGGGCACTCAAATTGGGGCAGTACCTAATGCATGATAAACATCAAAATGCCTCCAATGGAATTAAATATAGACCTTTCACAAAAACTCAAATCTGATTAGCCACCTAAGTCTTTCTTTACCTTTGCAAAATGATGCAAAAATGAAGGTGAATAAGCCCTAGTCGAGCTGCAATGATATATTCTCAAATCTGGACACAAATCTCCTTTGTTTAATGTCCAAACCCTAGCCGTTCAAGGTATTATGAAAATATGGCCCAATTAAATCTTCAAATCTGAAGCAATATGTCTTCCACCTGAAAATAAATTGCAAAACCTAGCTGATATGATTTTCCTTCTTTCAAATCCTAGTTTGTTGAAGCTTCCAATGATGTAAAACCTACAAAATGCTCAATGATGAACCTTGTGTGGATTCACCTCTCAATGTGGAGTTGGTTTTTTTTCCAATCCACTAATTTCCAAGGTTTTTCATCCTTAAATTTACTGTAAATGAAAGCCAAAGCTAAGGCTTGTTCAAACTTCAAACTTTGAGAGTATTGTAGCAAACTAGAGACTGTTGTAGCAAGCAAGGGAAAGAGGACAAGGGAAAGTTGTGAAATTCAAGAGAGTGCTAGAGATTGTGTGTAGAAATTCCAAGAGAAAGATTGAATAGAGTGGAGAGATGAATTTAAAAGAGAGAAGAGGGAAAAAGAGGCTTCGAGGCTGTTCTAGAAGATTGCAAGTTGTTTTCACCGACCTAGGTAGGTGACAAGTGTTGAAATGCCAAGAATTGACATTAGAATGCTACAATGTTGTGGGATGCATGCATGGCGTGTGGATGTCCGTGCAGTGTGCTAGTGTCGAGAAAAATTATACTAAAAAATTACAAGGGACGAGACAAACATTTGGTTAATGCATAAGTGATGCTAAAAGATAGTTGCTAAAAAATGCCCCAAGCATCCTTAGAGGGAAATGATGATGCAAGGTCTGAAATGGACCTACACAAATACTAGTGGAATGGACACTAAAGTGGCTAAAAAAAATAGGTAAAATTGCAAATGGGTATGCAATTTTTGACTCTACACATGCTTGTCAATTCAGGACTAAGGTAGTGTTAGCTCCAAACACAAAATTGTCATCATCATCCCTCTTATGTCTCACTAAATGATTTCATGCTTTCTGTCTTTTAGAAGAAATGGATAGTGTTAGAATTACACATTCTAAATATTAATGACAGTTTTCTTATAATCTATAGCCTTATAAGGATTTAAATTTAACACATTCAGTTGTTCCAAAATACTAGTTTATGCTCCATGATGATAGCATACACTATTTTATCATTAGGCCTTTGATTTTAAAACCCTCGTAGAAAAAAAGAAAAAACTAATTTTTATAATAATCCTATTTTTTTATGATTGAATTTTTAGGTGTCATGTGTGTAGTATATGCACATGATATTTGGCATGAAATAACAGAAACTAAATTTACTTAATTATTTAATTGGTAAATTGAGAGTTTCATTAGGGTCCTCACTCATGAGATATAAAAACATAGTGGCATGGGTTTGAAGATCACAAATAGGAGAATAGATGAGAGATTCTCCCATTTGCCAGGCTTGTCCAGGCTTGTCAATCCTCGCTGAGAAAGGCAGGTGATTTATTCTAGAATTGGCTATAAAATCAGCTAGTCTATTACACTACCTAAACCTCATAAATAGACCTTAACCCCCAAAAGCAAGAGTCATCTTTGACTAACTGTCGAGAGAAAGAGTGGGCTAATGGGATTTCCCCTAGCTGGTCACTTTAGAATTCAACTGTGGGAAACTCTTCAGAGGAGATTTCCAAGGAGCTGCTAATTAATTAATCCAATTATCAATACGCCATTGATAGGGGAAAATTTTGTTGATTTTTATAAATATTGAATTTTTTTATTATTTCCTTATTAATTTCTTATTTAAAACTTGAGTATCTAAATTTGATTTACACTTTTGCCAGTGTGTCATTCTTGGGTAAATGGAATGCTAGTGTGGGTGTTGGGACATTGATGGTTTGTGAATACAATTCCTTGAAGGCCTATTTAGTGGAAATAAATCAATGTGGCAGCACTAGGGATGGTTGTTGGTCATATTGTTGTTGTCTTTCATGTTACTTGTCTCAGTGCTCTTTCCTTGATATCTCATGCTTTTTCACATTGTTCATTCTTCTTCTTAGTTGTAAACATCATAGTTAGGGAGTGGTTTTCCACGGTTCTACACATGGAATAAAAACATGTGCAATCACTTTAAATTAAGGAAGTAGACACTAAACTATGATGAATTATGTAGTGTACTCTCTGACTAATTAAGTATCAACGTTAATCAACAATAAACTGAGTTGGCTACAACACAAGCAATTAATTAATGAGATCAGAAAATCATGAAAATCTATAGCTTCAACAAACACTCACCTCTTGTGAATATAATATTGGCCCACTTAATCCTTAACTCTTACGACTATATGTATATTAGCTCACTTTATCTTTTGCGTCTAAATTTGCAATGGTTGTATGCACATTCACGCAGACCTAAATTGGACAATTGGTCATACATTCACAATACGACAGTTTCAGGGATTAATATATAGTTGAGAGTTGGTATTTATTAAAAGATCTCATAGCATCCATAACAACTACCATAATTTATACTCTCATATAGTTTACAATCGAAACCGTGAAATCATATGGAGAATGATGACAATAACAGGATGCATGCGTAATCATTAAAGGAGGAATGGATGGATTCAAGTAGATGGACACTTGGACAGGGTAAATTTCTACACTCCCGTCCCTAATGGAAAACACAAACCCCATGCTAGCATCAAACTCTTTGATGGAGGAAAACATAATTTTGTAGTTTATTTGGTTCTCCCTTTTTTAAGATACATTGAATCAGTATTTTCTGGTCTTGGCATGCAAATACCATAGCAAATATTGATCCTTTCATTCTCTTACATTATTGGGAACCAGAAAAGTTAGATTTATTGTAGCATTATTAGGGTAAGTAATAATCTCTAATTTCAACTATTAATTATGATTCACTTGTTCTTTTAAAATAATTGGCAAGCATTATAAAATTCATCTTGTTACAACTCTTATGGCTATTTTACTTAGTTTAAATTTTTATTAAAGAAAATAAATTAGTGTCCAGGGATGGCTAAAATTAGGTCAATGTGATTCAAGAGTACATCTGTTTATAAAGAAAATCCTAGGAGAATCCTAAAGAAGCCCCACTAAGAAGAAGAACAAAAAGAAAACTATAAATCAATAGGGAACGAACCACCAACATGGTCAAGTAACCTATATAAATAGCCAAGAAGGAACAAGAAACTCAAAGCCATGAGTTGAGGAGTATTGGAGAGAGAATGTCGCATTGAGTATCATCACATGGGTAAGAAATGGAGGAGTCAATGGTATCATTACTGATCAATTTGAAGAGACCAATATAAGGTTGATAGTGCTCATAGTGAAGTACATAAGGTTGGTAGGACCGAATTGGGGCAAGACACTCTTTATAACCCCAACAATTGATTCAAACTTTGTGGATAGGCTACTTGTAATCTTTTTTACCATTTTTTTCTTCAAGAGTCTCACCATGGGATCTATTTGATTGACCAAGCCAAATGTTTTTGTAAAAATTAAATCTACAAATTTAGAATCCTTTCTCAATATTTACAATATTTACCTATTACATTAGTCATTCCTTGATATGTTCTTTGGAGGATATTATATGCTTGCTTTGATTTTGTTTGTTTGTTTGTTTTTTTTTATGGGTAATGGGCCGAAGCCGAGATTCTAATTATTATTATTTTATTGATTTAATTATTATTATTTGTTAAGATTAAGTAGAATCAAACCCAAGACCTCCCAGATTAGAGGCTCACAACTTTACCATTGTGTTGTAGGCTATTGCATATGCTTGCTTTGATTTTTTTGCTATTAGAATATTTTGGAAAATAATTTTATAGAAAATATATGTAGAACAGAGCTCTCTTTTAAATATTTTTGTATACATTCCTTGAAAGCATATCTTTAATTAAGATATGCATTGTATGTTGTTGCATCCATAAATTCAAGAAAACATTCTCCAAAAGATACTATCATCTTCAATCATATTCTCTGGCACATGATCAGCTGCAACAATATCATCATCATCAATTGTGTTCTCTATCCCGGGATCATCTTCTTCCATGGAATAATTATCTTCTCCTTGGATATTCACACCTCCATGATCCTCCACTTGGAAATTCACATTCTCCCGATTGTTATGGTCCATAACATGTAACCCAAGGTGGTTAACCTATATCAAAATGATGACATTAAATTAACCACGACCATGATCTCATCATCAATTGATTTCTTATGTATATAAATTGTTAAAAAAATATATTGAAATACTTACCAATGGACAAAAATCGTGCCCCCTTCAATGTGACCATGCTCTCTACAATGCTTCTCAGTTGTTTTGACTAGAAGTCTTCGATTCTTTAAGCCCTTGCAATTTTTGTAGGGACAATAAAATTTTCCATCACCTTTTCTTTTAAAATTAGCCCACAATCTAGCAATTGTCTCCTTGTTTTTTTCTAGGTTCATATTGTCAGACATGGTCTTTCTTTACAGGAAAATATCTGGGCTATAATTATACCTAAAACTTTTCTCCCATACTCTGAATTAAGATATTAACATTGTAATCCATCAAATATAAACATAGTAGCATTAGTACTATCTTGTATAAAATCAAGCGTAAATCCATTAAATGGATTTTGACTGCAAAGCATTGTACATTTACTCTAATCATGATTCATATTTGATAGGAATGCTATTCATATTTGACAGGAATGCTAAGAAAGTAAAATAAAAATATAAAATATCCACTTCGACATTGTTGGAGATAAAGTGACTGTTCTGAGAAAAGTTTGGTGGTGAATATCCACATAAGTCAAACACAAGACAACTAGGAGTGTCAATTTGAGGGCATTGTGTAATTACAAATTACCAGTTGCCACTTGTGGCTAGAGATTACAAAGAACCCTAGAAAAATCCCACAGCTTGAAAATAAGCACTAATAACAGGGACATTATGTTAAGAAGTCCCTAAAACCAAACTTAGCATTTAAGAAATCCCTACAACCATAAAGTCCATTATCAAATCACCTTCATATTCATCAATCCATCATTAGGACAAAAATCCAATCAGCAAAATATTATCTTTGTTAAGGCATTGTAGTATGCTTTTATATCTTGAATTGTTGATGGTATGCTTTTTATATCATGAATGGGTCTGTGTTTTGTATTTACTCTTTTCTAAGTGCAGTTTAGCAGAGCTCTTACATGTAATGAAGAAAAAGGATTTAATGATGCTTGAATGAGCAGAAGCTCAGAAATTTTTTAGTAAGTAGTAAGTTGTAATTAGGAGAAGCTCAGAAAGTTTGTAGTAAGTAGCAAGATATAATGATGCTTGAATGAGAAAAAGTTCAGAAAGTTTGTAGTAAGTAGTAAGAATCCCAGAAAGAGAATGCAAAAGAGGGAGGGAGTGTTGTAGTATGAAGATTAGGCTAGCCATTGAAAGGGTTTGGGGTCATAAGAGAAAAGTAATTATACAGTTGCTTTGTTAATTGGAGTCATTTTGTGCACTTTTGAAGCCACGGTGGGAAGACAACAGTATAAGGTCCAAAGAAACCTATTTAATGCTTTTGATATGTTGAAGAAAGGGATGGAGGGTATCTAAAACAATTGCTTTTTTATTTGATTCTTTGGAGAAGTTAGGAGTTATAAATTGTTTTCAGTCGCTACAGGGCTACAAGGTTGGACACCATGACTTCTTCCATCCTCTTTAACTCTATATCTGCATGAAAACTATGCCCTATTTTCTTGTAAGCAAGAAATGTGATAATGAGATTTCTCTTTCATCTATACTATAATTCATAAAGTAACTTTATAAGGGATGAAACAACTTAGGTTACATGCACAATAACTAATAAGATATTAACAGTAACAATAACTAAATTTGACTTCACAACGCTCGGAAAAGAAATTTGAGTTAAATTTGACTTCACAAGGCTTGGAAAAGAATACAATGGTCATCCAGTTCCATATTACTATTTAATGACATAATTTTCTAAGGGAAGATTATTTATTTATCTTTTCTATTAATATTAGGTTCGACAATTGTTTTCCTCATTCAAAAAGTTAGCATTCATAAGGCCCAAAGAAGAAAATAATGATCCTTGCGTTATATTAGGTTCGAAAATAATGATTTCCATGTACACTCAGATGAAACATTTATGGTAATCATAATTGAATTTGAATTGACAAGACTCAAAACTCAAAAATTAATTCATACCTTTCAGACTCTTGAGTTCAATCCCAGATGCTGAGGAAGTCACTAATGGTGGATGCACACCAGTTCGTAGAGACAATCTTATTACCAAGGGATTACATCAAATTTCAATAAAGAAACAACTGCCTCTTGGATTGTAAAAAAAATAAAAATATTAATCATCTCACATCTAACTATGCAGCACAAGGTTTATGTGATTAAGTTATTGTTATAAAGAGCACAACAGTGAAGCATGTTATAATTATGTATGAAATCAAAAATGACCATTTAATGATCAAGAAAACTCCTTCTACTGGTATGACAGTGGGTAATATTTTGTACTAAACACCAACCTATGTCCCAAATTGTTAGCTTAATTCTTTTCCCTCCTACAGTCAGAAAATTCAACTTGAAATCCACACCTGCATTCAAGCCATTATCCATAAATTATGGGTGATAATATTTAGAGCACAATCACAATAAGGTAAATCTTTCAAACTTTAAACTGAAAGCAAAATTAACAGTAAGATGCCAAAGTATTTAGAACCAACTATTTGTGACTATATAAGTTCTCTTTTTGAGTTCAACAAAGGCAATGTTAGATAGTTGTATCCAACTTGGGGTAAAAAAAAAATACCCAACGGGCAACTTAGCCTTAGTCATTACATATTAATTGTGTTTCTCCTTTCCAGGTGTAATTAAAGTTTTCTCCATATAAACAATGAACTACTAAAGAATTGATTACTAAAATCTTAAAAATCCTTGATTTAAAATGCACAAACACCTTACGGTAAATACTTAACTAATAGCTCATTATATTCTACAAAGTTTACCTAATATAAAAAAATTGAAATTAACTAATAACTCATTTTTTTCTACATAATTTCCTAACTATAAATTGTTTAACTAATAACTTGTACTTTTCATTACAATCTATCAAAAATTTTATAAGGACACACAAATCCTCCAAGCCATTTTACTGTGAAAGTGTTACAGATCCATTGCTTCTGCATCTTGTTTGGATGCAAAGGCTATTGTGAAGAGAAACATATTTTTTGACAATAGAAAATACTGAAAATACTATTCAATGAGAAATAATTGTGTTATGCCATAAGTGCAAGCTTAAACATTTATTGTAATACAAAAAGTAGTGATCACACATTAAGGGATAGTGAGATCAAGAAGCCTATGAAAATAAAAGACAGTCATAATGCAAACCAAAAATTGATTCAAGGTTAGTAGAAGCAGAAGAAAAATCTTTGACAGTCATAATATAATGAAAATGTCCTTAATGGATAGGCATGAAGCTTGGGTGTGTCAAAAAAGAACTCCAGTGCACAAGAACCAACATCCAAAATAACCAAACCATTGGAGTAGTCATTAGATTTTATCTCAAAAAGATTGATTTATGTTTATTCTATTTACTAATATCATATCATACCATATGTTTACCTTTAGCAT